>CM032923.1:13056376-13073506 GCA_019202795.1 Arabidopsis thaliana x Arabidopsis arenosa | reverse complement strand
AATCACAATGCTTTGAGAAGCAATAAGAAGCTTGGTTAGTGTGTTTGGAGTCAAATATGGCTAGATCACGTGTGTATGATTGGGTATAACACCTAGAACCACAACGGGATCCCGTAAGCTAAAGTAGTGTTTTTCCGTTTAGAAGCTCCAAAACCGAAAACTCATAGGACTTCGGCCATACCCACAAAGCTTAGAGAGGCAATAAGAAGCTTGGTTTATGTTTTTGGTGTCAAATATGACTAGATCTCGTGTGTTTGATTGGGTATAAGAACTAGAACCGCAACCGGATCCGGTAAGCTATAGTAGTGTTTTCCCGTCTAGAAGCTCCAAAACCGAAAACTCATAGGACTTCGGCCATAACCACAAAGCTTTGAGAGGCAATAAGAAGCTTGGTTAGTGTTTTTGGAGTCAAATATGGCTAGATCACGTGTGTATGATTGGGTATAACACCTAGAACCGCAACGGGATCCCGTAAGCTTAAGTAGTGTTTTTCCGTTTAGAAGCTCCAAAACCGAAAACTCATAGGACTTCGGCCATAACCACAAAGCTTTGAGAGGAAATAAGAAGCTTGGTTAGTGTTTTTGGAGTCAAATATGGCTAGATCACGTGTGTATGATTGGGTATAACACCTAGAACCGCAACGGGATCCCGTAAGCTAAAGTAGTGTTTTTCCGTTTAGAAGCTCCAAAACCGAAAGCTCATAGGACTTCGGTCATAACCACAAAGCTTTGAGAGGCAATAAGAAGCTTGGTTAGTGTTTTTGGAGTTAAATATGACTAGATCAAGTGTGTATGATTGGGTATAACACCTAGAACCGCAACTGGATCTCGTAAGCTAAAGTAGTGTTTTTCCGTTTAGAAGCTCCAAAACCGAAAACTCATAGGACTTCGGCCATAACCACAAAGCTTTGAGAAGCAATAAGAAGCTTGGTTAGTGTTTTTGGGGTCAAATATGGCTAGATCACGTGTGTATGATTGGGAATAACACCTAGAACCGCAACGGGATCCCGTAAGCTAAAGTAGTATTTTTCCGTTTAGAAACACCAAAACCGAAAACTCAATAGGACTTCGGCCATAACCACAAGGCTTTGAGATGCAATGAGAAGCTTGGTTAGTGTTTTTGGCGTCAAATATGACTAGATCACGTGTGTATGATTGGGTATAACACCTAGAACCGCAACCGGATCCCGTAAGCTAAAGTAGTGTTTTCCCGTCTAGAAGCTCCAAAACCGAAAACTCATAGGACTTTGGCCATAACCACAAAGCTTTGAGAGGCAATAAGAAGCTTGGTTAGTATTTTTGGAGTCAAATATGGCTAGATCACGTGTGTATGATTGGGTATAACACCTAGAACCGCAACGGGATCCCGTAAGCTTAAGTAGTGTTTTTCCGTTTAGAAGCTCCAAAACCGAAAACTCATAGGACTTCCGCCATAACCACAAAGCTTTGAGAAGCAATAAGAAGCTTGGTTAGTGTTTTTGGAGTCAAATATAGCTAGATCACGTGTGTATGATTGGGTATAACACCTAGAACCACAACGGGATCCCGTAAGCTAAAGTAGTGTTTTTCCGTTTAGAAGCTCCAAAACCGAAAACTCATAGGACTTCGGCCATAACCACTAAGCTTTGAGAGGTAATAAGAAGCTTGGTTAGTGTTTTTGGAGTCAAATTTGACTAGATCTCGTGTGTATGATTGGGTACATGAAGTAGAACCACAACCGGATCCCGTAAGCTACAGTAGTGTTTTTCCGTTTAGAAGCTCCAAAACCGAAAACTCATAGGACTTCGGTCATAACCACAAAGCTTTGAGAGGCAATAAGAAGCATGGTTAGTGTTTTTGGAGTCAAATATGGCTAGATCACGTGTGTATGATTGGGTATAACACCTAGAACCACAACGAGATCCGGTAAGCTAAAGTAGTGTTTTTCCGTTTAGAAGCTCCAAAACCGAAAACTCATAGGACTTCGGCCATAACCACAATGCTTTGAGAAGCAATAAGAAGCTTGGTTAGTGTTTTTGGAGTCAAATATGGCTAGATCACGTGTGTATGATTGGGTATAACACCTAGAACCGCAACGGGATCCCGTAAGCTAAAGTAGTGTTTTTTTCCGTTTAGAAGCTCCAAAACCAAAAACTCATAGGACTTCGGCCATACCCACAAAGCTTTGAGAGGCAATAAGAAGCTTGGTTTGTGTCTTTGGTGTCAAATATGACTAGATCTCGTGTGAATGCTTGGGTATATGAACTAGAACCGCAACCGGATCCCGTAAGCTAAAGTAGTGTTTTTCCGTTTAGAACCTCCAAAACCGAAAACTCATAGGAC
The DNA here is from genome assembly GCA_019202795.1 of Arabidopsis thaliana x Arabidopsis arenosa. Classification (NCBI taxonomy): domain Eukaryota; kingdom Viridiplantae; phylum Streptophyta; class Magnoliopsida; order Brassicales; family Brassicaceae; genus Arabidopsis; species Arabidopsis thaliana x Arabidopsis arenosa. The sequence goes on along the minus strand of CM032923.1, from coordinate 13,071,185 downwards.
TTCGGTCATAACCACAAAGCTTTGAGAGGCAATAAGAAGCATGGTTAGTGTTTTTGGAGTCAAATATGACTAGATCACGTGTGTATGATTGGGTATAACACCTAGAACCGCAACCGGATCCCGTAAGCTAAAGTAGTGTTTTCTGTTTAGAAGCTCCAAAACTGAAAACTCATAGGACTTCGGCCATAACCATAAATCTTTGAGAGGTAATAAGAAGCTTGGTTAGTGTTTTTGGAGTCAAATATGGCTAGATCTCGTGTGTATGATTGGGTATAACACCTAGAACCACAACGGGATCCCGTAAGCTAAAGTAGTGTTTTTCCGTTTAGAAGCTCCAAAACCGAAAACTCATAGGACTTCGGCCATACCCACAAAGCTTTGAGAGGCAATAAGAAGCTTGGTTTATGTTTTTGGTGTCAAATATGACTAGATCTCGTGTGTTTGATTGGGTATAAGAACTAGAACCGCAACCGGATCCCGTAAGCTAAAGTAGTGTTTTCCCGTCTAGAAGCTCCAAAACCGAAAACTCATAGGACTTCGGCCATAACCACAAAGCTTTGAGAGGCAATAAGAAGCTTGGTTAGTATTTTTGGAGTCAAATATGGCTAGATCACGTGTGTATGATTGGGTATAACACCTAGAACCGCAACGGGATCCTGTAAGCTTAAGTAGTGTTTTTCCGTTTAGAAGCTCCAAAACCGAAAACTCATAGGACTTCCGCCATAACCACAAAGCTTTGAGAAGCAATAAGAAGCTTGGTTAGTGTTTTTGGAGTCAAATATAGCTAGATCACGTGTGTATGATTGGGTATAACACCTAGAACCACAACGGGATCCCGTAAGCTAAAGTAGTGTTTTTCCGTTTAGAAGCTCCAAAACCGAAAACTCATAGGACTTCGGCCATACCCACAAAGCTTTGAGAGGCAATAAGAAGCTTGGTTTGTGTTTTTGGTGTCAAATATGACTAGATCTCGTGTGTTTGATTGGGTATAAGAACTAGAACCGCAACCGGATCCCGTAAGCTAAAGTAGTGTTTTCCCGTCTAGAAGCTCCAAAACCGAAAACTCATAGGACTTCGGCCATAACCAGAAAGCTTTGAGAGGCAATAAGAAGCTTGGTTAGTGTTTTTGGAGTCAAATATGGCTAGATCACGTGTGCATGATTGGGTATAACACCTAGAACCGCAACGGGATCCCGTAAGCTTAAGTAGTGTTTTTCCGTTTAGAAGCTCCAAAACCGAAAACTCATAGGACTTCGGCCATAACCACAAAGCTTTGAGAAGTAATAAGAAGCTTGGTTAGTGTTTTTGGAGTCAAATATAGCTAGATCACGTGTGTATGATTGGGTATAACACCTAGAACCACAACGGGATCCCATAAGCTAAAGTAGTGTTTTTCCGTTTAGAAGCTCCAAAACCGAAAACTCATAGGACTTCGGCCATACCCACAAAGCTTTGAGAGGCAATAAGAAGCTTGGTTTGTGTTTTTGGTGTCAAATATGACTAGATCTCGTGTGTTTGATTGGGTATAAGAACTAGAACCGCAACCGGATCCCGTAAGTTAAAGTAGTGTTTTCCCGTCTAGAAGCTCCAAAACCGAAACTCATAGGACTTCGGCCATAACCACAAAGCTTTGAGAGGCAATAAGAAGCTTGGTTAGTGTTTTTGGAGTCAAATATGGCTAGATCACGTGTGTATGATTGGGTAAAACACCTAGAACAGCAACGGGATCCCGTAAGCTTAAGTAGTGTTTTTCCGTTTAGAAGCTCCAAAACCGAAAACTCATAGGACTTCGGCCATAACCACAATGCTTTGAGAGGCAATAAGAAGCTTGGTTAGTGTTTTTGGAGTCAAATATGGCTAGATCACGTGTGTATGATTGGGTATAACACCTAGAACTGCAACGGGATCCCGTAAGCTAAAGTAGTGTTTTTCCGTTTAGAAGCTCCAAAACCGAAAGCTCATAGGACTTCGGTCATAACCACAATGCTTTGAGAGGCAATAAGACGCTTGGTTAGTGTTTTTGGAGTTAAATATGACTAGATCAAGTGTGTATGATTGGGTATAACACCTAGAACCGCAACTGGATCTCGTAAGCTAAAGTAGTGTTTATCCGTTTAGAAGCTCCAAAACCGAAAACTCATAGGACTTCGGCCATACCCACAAAGCTTTGAGAGGCAGTAAGAAGCTTGGTTTGTGTTTTTGGTGTCAAATATGACTAGATCTCGTGTGTATGCTTGGGTATATGAACTAGAACCGCAACCGGATCCAGTAAGCTAAAGTATTGTTTTTCCGTTTAGAAGCTCTAAAACCGAAAACTCATAGGACTTCGGTCATAACCACAAAGCTTTGAGAGGCAATAAGAAGCTTGGTTAGTGTTTTTGGAGTCAAATATGGCTAGATCACGTGTGTATGATTGGGTATAACACCTAGAACCGCAACGGGATCCCGTAAGCTAAAGTAGTGTTTTTCCGTTTAGAAGCTCCAAAACCGAAAACTCATAGGACTTCGGCCGGGATCTCGTAAGCTACACTACAGGAAAAACGCGTATTAATAGCATTTGAAGATAGCGTTTTCTATGTTAATGCTATTGTTATTGTTTGTCCTGTTAATATATAGCGTTTCTTGAAAACAAACGCTATGTTTTGTTACGCGGCAAAAAGTAATTCTGATCCCGCCTAATTATCTGTGTATTCAATAGCATATCCATTATTTCAACGCTATAACATTGTCAACTGCGAAATAAAAATTTTGTTGACCGCCAAAGAAAAGGAAAATTTGGGTAAAAAATAAACGGGAAAAATGTCAAAAAATTCGCGAACTTTCAAATTTGGGACGAAAAAAACATGAACTTTCGAAATGTCATTTAAATCATGAAGTTTAGGTTGACTTTTTGACAAAATAGTGAAGTTTAGTTTGACTTAGCCATTTCAGGCATGCCGTTAAATTTCCGTTAACCAAACGATAACGGTGTTAAATTTCCGTTAAAACTCTCCGTTGAGTCCAAACGACGTCGTTTTGAAACTCTGAAACGACGTCGTTTCATTAGAAAATAAGATGAAAAAACTACATCTATCGGGAATCGAACAGCTGACCTACTGGACTAATGAGAGGTGCTCAACCGTTGCGCTACGATAACATTTTGGTATTGTACCAAACCGAACATATATATACTAACAAATAACTATGTACAATTAATTAAAACAATATACAATTTATTAACAATAACAAAACTAAAAAACAATAACCAAACATATACAAATATTAAATATACTTCCATCAATATATATTTTGAAATTTTTAAATATTTAATTTTATATATAAAGATTTCTTCTTTATTTGGAAAATTGTTTTTTTTCCTAAATTATAAAAAAACAAAAATGAAACTTATAGAATATAGTAAATTAAATATATGACAAAAAATTTATACAATCTTTCTCACATAAATATAAAATTTATACAATTCTTCTCACATAAATATAGGATCAAAGATTGTATAAATTATAGGAATAAAAATTTTATAAATTATAGGATTATAGGATTGTAAAAATTTCAAAATATATATTTATGGAAGTATATTTAATATTTGTATATGTTTGGTTATTGTTTTTTAGTTTTGTTATTGTTAATAAATTGTATATTGTTTTAATTAATTGTACATAGTTATTTGTTAGTATATATATGTTCGGTATTGGTACAATACCAAAATGTTATCGTAGCGCAACGGTTGAGCACCTCTCATTAGTCCAGTAGGTCAGCTGTTCGATTCCCAACAGATGCAGTTTTTTCATCTTATTTTCTAATGAAACGACGTCGTTTCAGTGTTTCAAAACGACGTCGTTTTGACTCAACGGAGAAATCTAACGGAAATTTAACACCGTTATCGTCTGGTTAACGGAAATTTAACGGCATGCCCGAAATGGCCAAGTCAAACTAAACTTCACTATTTTGTCAAAAAGTCAACCTAAACTTTATGATTTAAATGACATTTCGATAGTTCATGCTTTTTTCGTCCCAAATTTGAAAGTTCGCGAATTTTTCGACATTTTTCCCAAAAATAAACCCAATCGATTAAAAATTAGGGTTCTGTCTTAAGAAAATACCCCTTTCTCTCTCGTTTTCCTCTTGTTTCTCAATCGACATTTCACTTTGATCTCTTGCTCCTAATTTGTATTCTCTGTTTCGATCTAAAAAATTTCAACACAGTGTCGTTCCTTTCTTTGTATCAATCTCTCTTTCAATCTCTCTTTGTCTCGATCTCTCTATCAATTTCTCTTTGTCTCGATCTCTCTATCAATCCCTCTTTGTCTCGATCTCTCTATCAATCTCTCTTTGTCTCGATCTCTCTATCAATCTCTCTTTGTCTCGATCTCTCTTTGTCTGGATCTCTCTATCAATCTCTTTCTTCGTCATCTGGGTCGGTGGAAATCGAATTTGTTTGGTCGATTTTGGCATTGAAGGTAAAATAATGGTTGGGTTTTCAGATTTAAACTATATGGTTGGTCGAATTGGTGAAATTTGGGAATTTGAGATTTAAACTCAAAGTTTAGTTAGTCGATTTTCAATTTGTTAATTTGATTTAATTGTTTTGATTTTGATAATCGATTTCTAATCTGTCTGTATATATTTGACTGTTTTTGCAGTTCAGTTTCGAACCAGAAGAAGTAACAGGTATGTGTGATTTTGTTTCTAAGATTAATCTGAGTTGTGTTTTTTTCTAAGGTAGTGATTATGTCAATTTCTTTTTGCAGACAGTCTTCAAAGTTGCAAGGTTCTGTTGTTGGCGATTGTTTTTACTCCGTAAGCTGTTATTTTCTAACTCATTTGTTTCACTGCAAGTATGTGTTGATTTGATTAAAAGTTAGTTGAGTGTCTTATACTTTGAATTTATCATCATAAATTGTAAAATCGGTGGTGGAGCTGTGGTCTTATTGTTGTGTTATGGACAAGGCATGGGTGTGGCTTCCAAGGTATGAGTTTCTTTGAGATATGAACTTTTGTATTTTCATTCATTGATTGATAACAAATACTTTTGTGGTCTGATTATAATGATATGAACTCTGTATGGTCTGATTAAACATATAGGGCTAGCCGAGAGTATGTGGAAGGAGCAACAAATTTTGTGACTGCATCATCAAGGAGGTTGGGGAATCCATCTGAAATTTTCTGTCCCTGCATCGATTGCCGCAATGTTTGCCATCAACATGTAGACACAGTAGTGGACCATCTTGTGATCAAGGGTATGGATAAGAAATACATGAGGAATTCGTGTTGGAGTATGCATGGTGAAAGAAAGTCTGATATTTCTGATAGTGTTCCCACATCAGAAACTGAGGCTTATGATTTGCTTAGGACGGCTTACTTTACTGGTGAAGGCAGTCCACAGCCATCAAACAACATTGGAGGAGAAACTGAGGAGAGTGAAACTACAGAAGACTCTGAGTTTAGGAAGAAGTTGAGAGATGCTGAAACTCCATTGTACTCGACGTGCTCTAATTACACCAAAGTTTCTGCAATAATGGGCCTTTACCGCATCAAAGTGAAGAGTGGAATGTCAAAGAACTACTTTGATCAGCTATTGACGATAGTCCATGACATGCTTCCTAAAGACAATGTGCTGCCAAAGTCTACAGATGCAATGAAGAAGTTCTTGAAGATTTTTGGGTTTGGATATGATGTCATTCATGCATGCAAGAATGATTGTATCCTCTATCGGAAACAGTTTGATAAGATGGAAAGCTGTCCTAGATGTAGTGCTTCTAGATGGGAAATGGATAAGCATAGTGGTGAGGAAAAGAAGGGGATTCCAGCAAAGGTCCTTAGATATTTTACAATCAAGGACAGATTTAGGAGGATGTTTAGATCAAAAAGGATTGCAGAGGAGTTGCGTTGGCATTCAAGTAATGCAAGTGAAGATGGTACAATGAGACACCCTGTTGACTCTATATCTTGGGCTCAGGTGAATGAGAAATGGCCAGAGTTTGCTCTTGATCCAAGAAATCTTCGTCTCGGTCTTTCTACAGATGGGATGAACCCTTTCTCCATTCAGAACACCAAGTATAGTACTTGGCCAGTATTGTTATTGAACTACAATATGGCTCCAACTCTGTGTATGAAGGCTGAGAATATAATGTTGACTTTGTTGATTCCTGGTCCAACAGCTCCCATCAACAATATTGATGTCTATCTTGCACCATTGGTTGATGATTTAAAGGATTTGTGGAATGAGGGTATTGAGGTCTACGATGCATTTTTGAAAGAGAATTTCACACTTAAAGCTATGTTGTTGTGGAGTATCAGTGACTATCCTGCGTTAGGGACCTTGTCTGGCAGTAAAGTGAAAGGGAAACAAGCGTGTAACGTATGTGGAAAGGATACACCTTGTAGGTGGTTGAAGAATTGTCGAAAGTATGTGTATATGGGTAACAGAAAGCGACTCAGACCTGGACATCCTTATAGACGCAGAAAAGCATGGTTTGATAACACTATCGAGGAAGGGACTGCAAAAAGGATTCAGTCTGGTACTGAAATATTTGACATACTAAAAGACTTCAGGAATGATTTTGGAAGAGCTTTAGATAAGGAAGCTAAAAGAAAAAGATCAGATTTGTTAGAAGATGAGGCGGTTCCAGAGGAAGAGTGTGATGAAAGCACTGATCAGTGGCGGTGGAAGAAGCGGTCAATATTGTTTGAGTTAGCTTATTGGAAGGTAATAGATTTTGTTGTTTTAAAATTTAACTTAAGTAAATTGACATGAGAATATGATAGTAAAGCTGACTCTTTGATTATCTTTGTCTTAGGATTTGCCGGTGCGTCACAATATTGATGTGATTCATGTGGAGAAGAACTTGTCTGATGATTTGTTGTCTACACTGATGCAAAGTGCTAAGTCGAAAGATGGCTTGAAAGCAAGAAAAGACTTGGAAGATATTGGAATCCGAAGGCATCTGCACCCAGAGGTACGGGGAAAGAAAACATATTTGCCACCAGCAGCTTATTGGATGTCCAAGGAAGAGAAAAAGGTATTTTGCCAGAGGCTGTCAAATTTCAGAGGCCCTGATGGCTATTGTGGGAATATTGCTAATTGTGTTTCAGTCAACCCTCCTGTGATTGGGAGTTTGAAGTCCCATGATCATCATGTACTCATTCATAACTTGTTACCTGTTGCGTTGAGAGGGTTGCTGCCAAGCGGCCCTAGGACTGCGGTAACTCGAGTCTGCAACTACTTCAACAGATTGTGTCAACGTACCATTGACCCAGAGAAGCTAATTTATTTAGAGTCTGAGATTGTAGAGACAATGTGCCAACTGGAGCGGTACTTTCCTCCTTCACTGTTTGATATCATGTTCCACCTCCCTATACATCTAGCAAGAGAGGCACGGTTGGGAGGTCCGGTGCATTTTCGATGGATGTATCCTTTCGAGAGGTTTGTTCTTATCTTATTTCTATCTTTACATGTTGTGTTTTGAGTCAAGTTATTTTCTGACATAAGTATAATTATGAATTCTTGAATGAGTTGCAGGTACATGAAAACACTTAAGGCTTATGTAAAAAACTATGCAAGACCAGAAGCGTGTATGGCTGAAGGATACTTGGCCGGAGAATGCATTGCCTTCTGCTTAGAGTTCCTACAGAATTCTGTACCAGTGCAAGAAGCTGTAAACCGTAACGAAGATGTCGAGGCTGATGGAAGTGTTGTTGAAGGCAAACCATTGCATAAGGGTCGAGAAGTTGTCCTTTCCGAGAAAGAGAGAGACATAGCACACCGATATGTCTTGATGAACTTGGCAGCTGTGGATCCCTATGTGGAGTAAGTTGAACCATACTCTCTCATTTATAGCTTCTTTACCTATCATACATATAAGATAACTGCTCTACTATGGAAAAACAGGATGCATTTGGAAGAATTGCAGTCTCAGGATGCTCGATGCGCTAGAAATGAAACTATTTTATGGAAATATCATACTGATCAGTTTGCCCAATGGATTAAAAAAAAGGTTTCTACATATATATTTCTAATTTTTCTTTACTTTAACACTCTTTTCATGTTTTAATTTCTTTCACTTTACATGAACTATTAGATTCCTTCTAATTCAAAAGATCACTCGACGAAGCTGCGGTGGTTGGCATTTGGACCTAGACTAACTGCTCAAACCCACAAAGGGTTTGTCATTAACGGGCATCGCTTTCACACTGATGACGTTAAGCGGAAGACACAGAATAGTGGAGTGACTTATGAAGCTTTTAGCATGTGTAGATCTACTGCACGAGATACTAGACAAATGGCTGACATAGTTACTTACTATGGAGTGATCAAGGAAATTATACTTCTGGACTACCACATGTTCACAGTGCCATTATTCAAATGCAATTGGGCCAATAGAGGTTATGGTGTAAAGGAAGAGGATGGTTTCACCCTTGTGAACCTTCATATGAATCAATCGTCATTTCTGCAAGATCCATATATTCTCCCATCACAAGCAAAACAAGTTTTTTACTCCAGAGAGAATGACACATCATCATGGTATGTTGTTATGAGGGCTCCTCCTAGGGGCTACCACGAGTTGGAGACAGAGGAAGAGTTTGTTGGTGCACCTTTATCAGTCCAGCCAGTTGATGATTTAGAGATTCAATCTTCTGATGATGAGAGTTTCTATGTTAGGGAGGATTGTGAAGGGATCACAGTGGCAGAGTAATAGATTGAATTGCAGTGATGTTTTTAATTTTACTTTCATGTTTGGTTTTGCAGGATCTTAAGTGATGAAGACAAGAGGAGGATTAGTCCGTCGAAGTAAACATCAACAAGGCTTGGATGCTGTAACAGTCAGGAAGCCGCCAAAAGTCACCAGAACAAAGAAAAAAAGAATAGCAGAACTGATGACTGATGTTGTTAATCTTGAGGAAGCTGAAGAAGCTGTTGGTGGTCCTGTTCAAGAAGTTCAGAAATCTGGTGATGTAGCTTCTAAGGAAGCTGTTGGTGGTCCTGTTCAAGAAGTTCATAAATCTGATGTAGCTGCTGAGGAAGCTGCTGAGGAAGCTGATGAGGAAGCTGATGAGGAAGCTGATGGTGATCCTGATCAAACTGTTTCAGAGAAAGAAGTCCCTAACACTAGTCAACAACCTGCTGAGCAAGTAGATGCTCAAGATGATGATGAGACTGTTGAACCTATGGCAGATGAAACTGAAAATAGGAATCAAGATTCTCAACCTATTGCATCTGAACCTAATGCTAGGGAAGATGACTCTCAGCATACTGATGCTGGAACTGAGATGCGTAGCACTTCAGGATTAGGAACACCGCAGTCAGCTCCCACTATAAAGAAGAGAAGAGGGCCGACCAAGATGCGTAAAGTGGCCAAGGATCCTCAGGACAGGGTTGAAGTGTCATTCACTGAGCTTGGTGAACATGTAGGTCCTGGTTCAGTGACACTATCATCATTTCTTGGTGCTATTGTGCGTGAACATGTTCCGGTAACACTTGATGATTGGAGAAAACTGGATAGTCAGACAAAGGATACACTTTGGGAGGAAATACAGGTTTATGAACATTAGTGTATAATAGTATTTACAATTTCTGATATTCTTATTAAGTTATCAAGTCTAATTTATGTTTATTTTGCTACAGGGGAGGTTTAAAGTGCAAGAAGAGTGGCAAAAAGATTCTGTTTTCAAGCAGATGGGTTGTATATGGAGGTCTTCAAAGTCTAAGCTCCTAGGTCTAGTTAGAGATGCAAAGAGTAGCACAGAGAGAATAAAATTGAAACCAAGCAATATCCCATCTATTCCAGTTTGGAACTCTTGGATTAAGAGTAGGACTAGCACAGCTTTTAAGGTTACACTTGTTACTATTTTCTTTGTTATTCATGTGATTTGTCTTGGAGAAAAATAACCAAACCTACTTGATTGATATTGCAGGAAAAAAGTAACAAGTTCATGGCATTGAGGAGGGCTCAGATTCCCCACACTACCAGCCGCAAGGGAATGTTTCGCCTAGCTCATGAAATGGTAAGACTCTTTTCTGTAATGAATATCAGATAGTATAATAAAAGGTAACAAAATGCTAGCTGATAAGTAATCACTTTGTCTTATTTGTAGAAAAAAAAAAGTGATGACCCTAAAAAGATCACTAGGAGTAAGGTTTGGATAGCAGGACACACTCACGCTGATGGTAGACCCGTGAAGCCTGAGTTTGCTGACACTATTGTAAGCAATCTTTCTCTTCTTAATGTCTCTGTCACTGAACATTAAGGCAATCTACATGACCCAAATTGTGCTCAATTATTTGTATCAAGAACAAATACAATCACTTGATAGTCAAATGGACTCCACATCAGGTGATAACATAAAAGAAGACGCTGTCAGTAAAGTGTTGGGAAAAGACAAACCTGGACGTGTCAGAGGGATGGGCAGAGGGATAACTGCTACCAAGCTAGCTTTCATTCAGGCTAGAGACTCTAGACTTGAAGAGTTGCATAACGAGGTTGAGGACTTGAAGAATCAGATCCGTGACTTGGCTGGAAAGCGTGTAAGTTTTTCTCTCCTTATTATGATGAATTAGCTGAATATACTTAAGTATATCTTCAACAATTCTTTTTCTTATTTGTTAGAAAAACTCTGGTGCTGGGACTTCTCAATCTGAGGTTAGTGATGTAGGCAAAGGAGTTAGGTGTCAGATACTGGATTGGTATGCGACGAAAGATATTGTTGTTGGTGAGGGAGAATTTTGCTCTGCTGAACCTCAATATCGGATTGGCCGAATTCCACTGGGTGAACACGGCGCAGCGGTCATCGTCACTTCTGTATCAGTTCCAGATGCATCTCTTTGGAGGCCAACGGCAGATGTGTTCTTACTTCAACAAGCTTTAGGAGTCAAGATTGCATGGCCAGTCGATAAGGTTATAGTGGATAATGGATTGGACAGCTAGAATGACTCAGAAAATACAGGTGGATTCAAGGTAATATATAACCCACTTGGAATATATTTTAACTTGTTCCATCAAACGCTTACTAATTTATACTACTATACTATAGGATACTGGTACAGATGATGACCAACTTGGTAGATGCAAAGTTTTTGATTGGAAAATGGATGAAGTTATTGTTGAGGGTGTTATCTGTTCTACTGACAAAGATGAGCTGATAGATAACATACCTTTAGGTCTGAATGCTGTTATTCTGAAAGTTGATCTGGTCATTAGACCTGAAGCTTGTTTGTGGAGACCAAGTCCCGAAATGTTTGTGATGGGTGATGCATTTAAAACGAAGATAGCATGGCCAGTCCATAGGTTAGAATTAATGGATGCACCTGCACATGCACAACATGTAGGCAGAAGATCATCTACTCCGGTAAATTTTGAACATTCTCTTTTTTTTGCTAAAGTGTGAAATTGATGTGTTACAATATTGATGTTGATGTGATGTAGTTAAATAATTCTGTTGTTTTTGGGTGCTAGAGTGCAAGTAACACAATCAGGACAGACAAAGGAGCACAGGAATTAGGCAGAAGATCATCTACTCCGGTAACTTATGAGCATTCTCTTTTTTTTTTGTGGAAAAAAAATAATGTGTATAGTATCGATGTTGTTGTGATGAATGTAATTGATAATTGTGGTTTTTTGGGTGCTAGAGTGTGAGTACCACCAGCACAGGGAAAGGAGTAAAGAAGAAGTGCATCCTGTTAGACTGCAATAACTCTGGCCGCAAAGTTGCAGAAGGCAGAGTGTGCTCCACTGACCCAGCTGTTCTTATCCATCACGTCCCATTAGGTCAGAATGCTAGCAAAGTGTGGGTAGAAGTTTCTAAGATTGATGATGCATGTGTGTGGAGACCCAATTCAGAAATCGAATACATTTCTGATGCAATAGGCACTACAGTTGCTTGGCCAAATGATAAACTCTTGTTCATCTAAGCCTTCTAAGTATAATCTCGATTTCAACTTTTTGTACTCATAGTCAACAAACTAAGTACTTATTTAGTATCTGTGTTTTGGATGAATTTATGTTTTTTTTTATTTTATCAGTTATATTTTCTCCTCTCAAATATAAAATTGCAAAAGTACACATATATCAAAAAAAAACAAATATACGTAAAATTATATGTACAAACATTTTATTTAAAAAAAAAAACTCAGCACATTAAAAATAGAAAACGTCTACTTTTTCATAATTATCCACATATATACATATTCATTTGTTTTATACATAAATCATATAATATTATTTGACGAATAATTAATTTGTAAAATTATGCATAATCATATCTGAATATCAAATATTATAGTTTATTTATATTTTTATTGTTAATTTAATAATTTGATCAAAATCCAATTTTTATCACTCTATACCCTAAACCCTATACCCTATACCCTTTAGGGTATAAGGTTTAGGGTATAGAGAGTTCAATCTTAAAAGTAAGTTTACTATTAATCTATTAACAAAAAATATTCAAATATATATTTCAATTCTTAATTTGATAAATATAGAAAGATGTTTCAATATTCAATTCTCTATACCCTAAACTCCATACCCTAAACCCTTTAGGGTATAGAGTTTAGGGTGTAGAGAGATCAAATTTGAAAAACTTAGTTTACTATTAAATCTATAACAATATATACTTCAAAAAATTATTCAATAATACTAAGTACATTAAATTAAAAAATTGATAACATATTACAAATCAAAATCAAAATTACTTTTTTTTTTTCCTTTTAAAAATCGTTTAAATGAGATAATAAAAATAAATAAGAACATAGCCAATAGGAAGAGATTATTCGGATAGCTGACGTGGCGTAATATCGGACCGTTGGATCAGAACTTCTGTTTCTCGATCAAGGGAATTAATTTTGTTTCTTTTTTAATTTGCCTCAGCAATAATAAATACTCCTCGCGCGATGTTCCGTCTAGCTTCTCTTTCATTGGAAACAAAACTCAACTCAAGAAACTCTGCAACTCCACGACGGAAACGAATCCAGATCGACGACGACAATGACGAAGCCAGTCGACGACGATGAATCGTCAAACTCCTGACGATAAAGCCAATCGTGCCGAGTCGATTGTTTTATATTTTTCTTTTCTGTCGATTGTTTTCTAGATTCAACAATTTCTTTCTGATTGTTTTAACTAATTCATATGATTAACAGGTGAAGTTTATGGAGATGGAGAAGTAATCGTCAAATTCCCTTTTCTATTTGTAAGCTACTTAAGTATGTTTATTAAAATTTGTATTACTTTTTTAGTTCAGGAAAAATTAACAGAAACTTAGACGAAGACGATGTTCATGTTCCTGTTCTTAATTGCAGAAGATTCGAGGAAGAAGTTGCAGAAGATTCGAGGAAAAAGTTGCAGAAGACGATGAAGGAGGAAGCGAAGAAGACGAAGCAGCATTTTTTTTTTTTTTGTTTGTTTTTTCTGTAAAACAAATAATTAGAATTTTTATTTGGGCTTAGTGGGCTCTCTACAAACCACAACAAAATCCAAAACCCAAATTGTTATTTTTAAAATTTTATGCCCATATGAATTTATCATTTAATAAATTATTTTAGATTAATTTTTTTTATTTACCAAAGTATTATAATATATAATATATATATATATATATATATATATATATATATATATATATAAAATAGATCTCAAATTATTAAAAATTTACAACAAAGATTATCTAAACAAAAAAACCACAGATTTTTGTAAATAATCAAAATTCAAATTAGACAATCGATAACATATTTTAAAACGCAATAGATATTATGATGATTAACTGCTATAATAAAAACTGCTATTAAATAAAATCTTTAGCAACAAAAGTAAACTGCTATTAATATATTAATTGGAAATAACTACCAAATGCTATATTAAAGGGTGCTATAAATTAACTATTTAATAACAGAAATGAATTGCTATTGAAAACTCTACAATTGCATATAAAACAACGCTATCATTAAAATATTAATAATAGCAATACGATAAAGTGCTATCGAAAGTGGCAGACCTATTATCGCGGGCGATGATATAGCGTTTTGTTTAACGCTGTTATTTTTTACCATAGCGGTTTTGTGACGTTATTAATACCCGATTTTCCTGTAGTGCTAAAGTAGTGTTTTTCCGTTTAGAAGCTCCAAAACCGAAAACTCATAGGACTTCGGTCATAACCACAAAGCTTTGAGAGGCAATAAGAAGCATGGTTAGTGTTTTTGGAGTCAAATATGACTAGATCACGTGTGTATGATTGGGTATAACACCTAGAACCACAACGGGATCCCGTAAGCTAAAGTAGTGTTTTTCCGTTTAGAAGCTCCAAAACCGAAAACTCATAGGACTTCGGCCATACCCACAAAGCTTTGAGAGGCAATAAGAAGCTTGGTTTATGTTTTTGGTGTCAAATATGACTAGATCTCGTGTGTTTGATTGGGTATAAGAACTAGAACCGCAACCGGATCCCGTAAGCTAAAGTAGTGTTTTCCCGTCTAGAAGCTCCAAAACCGAAAACTCATAGGACTTCGGCCATAACCACAAAGCTTTGAGAGGCAATAAGAAGCTTGGTTAGTGTTTTTGGAGTCAAATATGGCTAGATCACGTGTGTATGATTGGGTATAACACCTAGAACCGCAACGGGATCCCGTAAGCTTAAGTAGTGTTTTTCCGTTTAGAAGCTCCAAAACCGAAAACTCATAGGACTTCGGCCATAACCACAAAGCTTTGAGAAGCAATAAGAAGCTTGGTTAGTGTTTTTGGAGTCAAATATAGCTAGATAACGTGTGTATGATTGGGTATAACACCTAGAACCACAACGGGATCCCGTAAGCTAAGTAGTG
>CM032923.1:12768348-13056276 GCA_019202795.1 Arabidopsis thaliana x Arabidopsis arenosa | reverse complement strand
AAAACACTGCTTTAGCTTACGGGATCCGGTTGCGGTTCTAGTTCTTATACCCAATCATACACACGTGATCTAGTCATATTTGACTCTAAAAACACTAACCAAGCTTCTTATTGCATCTCAAAGCTTTGTGAGTGTGACCAAAGTCCTATGAGTTTCCGGTTTTGGAGCTTCTAAACGGAAAAACACTAGTTTAGCCTTTGGGATCCGGTTGCGGTTCTAGTTCTTATACCCAATCATACACACGTTATCTAGTCAAATTTGACTCCAAAAACACTAACCAAGCATCTTATTGCCTCTTAAAGCTTTGTGGGTGTGGCCAAAGTTGGAGCTTCTAAATTGAAAACACTACTTTATCTTACGGGATCCGCTTGCGGTTCTAGTTCTTATACCCAATAATACACACGTTATATAGTCATATTTGACTCCAAAAACACTAACCAAGCATCTTATTGCCTCTCAAAGCTTTGTGGGTATGGCCAAAGTCTTATGAGTTTTCGGTTTTGGAGCTTCTAAACGGAAAAACACTACTTTAACTTACGGGATCCGGTTGTGGTTCTAGTTCTTTTACCCTATTATACACACGTTATCTAGTCATATTTGACTCCAAAAACACTAACCAAGCATCTTATTGCCTCTTAAAGCTTTGTGGGTGTGGCCAAAGTCCTATGAGTTTTCTATTTTGGAGCTTCTAAACGGAAAACACTACTTTAGCTTACGGGATCCGCTTGCAGTTCTAGTTTTTATACCCAATCATACACACGTTATCTAGTCATATTTGACTCCAAAAACACTAACTTAGCATCTTATTTGCTCTCAAAGCTTTGTGGGTATGGCCGAAGTCCTATGAGTGTTCGGTTTTGGAGCTTCTAAACAGAAAAAACACTAATTTAGCTTACGGGATCCAAATGCGGTTCTAGTTCTTATACCCAATCATACACACGAGATCTAGTCATATTTGATTCCAAAAACACTAACCAAGTTTCTTATTGCAAGTCAAAGCTTTGTGGGTGTGGCCGAAGTTCTATGAGTTTTGGAGCTTCTAAACAGAAAAACACTACTTTAGCTTACGGGATCCGGTTGCGGTTCTAGTTCTTATACCCAATCATAAACACGAGATCTAGTCATATTGAACACCAAAAACACTAAACCAAACTTCTTATTGCCTCTCAAATTTTTGTGTGTATGGCCGAAGTCCTATGTGTTTTCTGTTTTGGAGCTTCTAAAGAGAAAAACACTACTTTAGCTTACGGGATCCGGTTGCGGTTCTAGATCTTATACATAATCATACACACGTGATCTAGTCATATTTGAATCCAAAAACACTAACCAAGCTTCTTATTGCCTCTCAAAGCTTTGTGAGTGTGACCGAAGTCCTATGAGTTTTCGGTTTTGGAGCTTCTAATTGGAAAAACACTACTTTAGCTTACGGGATCCGGTTGCGGTTCTAGATCTTATACCCAATCATACAAACGTGATCTAGTCATATTTGACTCCAAAACACTAACCAAGCTTCTTATTGCCTCTCAAAGCTTTGTTAGTGTGACCGAAGTCCTATGAGTTTTTGGTTTTGGAGCTTCTAATTGGAAAAACACTACTTTAGCTTACGGGTTCCGTTTGCGGTTCTAATTCTTAATTCCAATCATACACACGTTATCTAGTCATATTTGACTCCAAAAACACTAACCAAGCATATTATTGCCTCTCAAAGCTTTGTGGGTATGGCCGAAGTCGTATGAGTTTTCGGTTTTGGAGCTTCCAAACAGAAAAACACTACTTCAGCTTACGGGATCCGGTTGCGGTTCTAGTTCTTATACCCAATCATACACACGTTATCTAGTCATATTTGACTCCAAAAACACTAATCAAGCATCTTATTGCCTCTCAAAGCTTTGCGGGTATGGCCGAAGTCCTATGAGTTTTCGGTTTTGGAGCTTCTAAACGGAAAAACACAACTTTAGCTTACGGGATCCGGTTACGGTTCTAGATCTTATACCCAATCATACACACGTGATCTAGTCATATTTGACTCTAAAAACACTAACCAAGCTTCTTATTGCATCTCAAAGCTTTGTGAGTGTGACCAAAGTCCTATGAGTTTCCGGTTTTGGAGCTTCTAAACGGAAAAACACTAGTTTAGCTTTTGGGATCCGGTTGCGGTTCTAGTTCTTATACCCAATCATACACACGTTATCTAGTCAAATTTGACTCCAAAAACACTAACCAAGCATCTTATTGCCTCTTAAAGCTTTGTGGGTGTGGCCAAAGTTGGAGCTTCTAAACAGAAAACACTACTTTAGCTTACAATATCCGTTTGCGGTTCTAGTTCTTAATTCCAATCATACACACGTTATCTAGTCATATTTGACTCCAAAAGCACTAACCAAGCATCTTATTGCCTCTAAAAGCTTTGTGGGTGTGGCCAAAGTCCTATGAGTTTTTGGTTTTGGAGCTTCTAAACGGAAAAACACAACTTTAGCTTACGGGATCCGGTTGCGGTTCTAGTTCTTATACCCAATTATACACACGTTATCTAGTCATATTTGACTCCAAAAACACTAACCAAGCATCTTATTGCCTCTTAAAGCTTTGTGGGTGTGGCCAAAGTCCTATGAGTTTTCTGTTTTGGAGCTTCTAAACGGAAAACACTACTTTAGCTTACGCGATCCGCTTGCGGTTCTAGTTTTTATACCCAATCATACACACGTTATCTAGTCATATTTAACTCCAAAAACACTAACTTAGCATCTTATTGCCTCTCAAGCTCTGTGGGTATGGCCGAAGTCCTATGAGTTTTTGGTTTTGGAGCTTCTAAACAGAAAAACACAACATTAGCTTACGGGATCCAGTTGCGGTTCTAGTTCTTATACCCAATCATACACACGAGATCTAGTCATATTTGATTCCAAAAACACTAACCAAGTTTGTTATTGCAAGTCAAAGCTTTGTGGGTGTGGCCGAAGTCCTATGAGTTTTCGGTTTGGAGCTTCTAAACGGAAAAACACTACGTTCGCTTACGGGATCCGGTTGCGGTTCTAGTTCTTATACCCAATCATACACACAAGATCTAGTCATATTTGACACCAAAAACTAAACCAAACTTCTTATTGCCTCTCAAAGCTTTGTGGGTATGGCCGAAGTCCTATGTGTTTTCTGTTTTGGAGCTTCAAAAGAGAAAAACACTACTTTAGCTTACGGGATCCGGTTGCGGTTCTAGATCTTATACCCAATCATACACACCTGATGTAGTCATATTTGAATCCAAAAACACTTACCAAGCTTCTTATTGCTTCTCAAAGCTTTTTGAGTGTGACCGAAGTCTTATGAGTTTTCGGTTTTGGAGCTTCTAATTGGAAAAACACTACTTTAGCTTACGGGATCCGTCTGCGGTTCTAATTCTTAATTCCAATCATACACACGTTATCTAGTCATAATTGACTCCAAAAACACTAACCAAGCACCTTACTCCCTCTCAAAGCTTTGTGGGTATGGCCGCAGTTGTATGAGTTTTCGGTTTTGGAGCTTCCAAACGGAAAAACATTACTTTAGCTTATGGGATCCGGTTGCGGTTCTAGTTCTTATACCCAATCATACACACGTTATCTAGTCATATTTGACTCCAAAAACACTAACCAAGCATCTTATTGCCTCTCAAAGCATTGCGGGTATGGCCGAAGTCCTATGAGTTTTTTGTTTTGGAGCTTCTAAACGGAAAAACACTACTTTAGCTTACCGGATCTGGTTACGGTTCTAGTTCTTATACCCAATTATACACACGAGATCTAGTCTTATTTGACACAAAAAACACTAACCAAACTTCTTATTGCCTCTCAAAGATTTGTGGGTACGGCCGAAGTCCTATGTGTTTTCAGTTTTGGAGCTTCTATACAGAAAAACACTACTTTAGCTTACGGGATCTGGTTGCGGTTCTAGATCTTATTCCCAATCATACACACGTGATCAAGTCATATTTGACTCCAAAAAGACTAACCAAGCTTCTTATTGCCTCTCAAAGCTTTGTGGGTATGGCCGAAGTCTTATGAGTTTTCGGTTTTGGAGCTTCTAAACGGAAAAACACTACTTTAGCTTACGGGATCCGGTTGCGGTTCTATTTCTTATACCCAATTATACACACGTTATCTAGTCATATTTGACTCCAAAAACACTAACCAAGCATCTTATTGCCTCTTAAAGCTTTGTAGGTGTGGCCAAAGTCCTATGAGTTTTCTGTTTTGGAGCTTCTAAACGGAAAACACTACTTTAGCTTACGGGATTCGCTTGCAGTTCTAGTTTTTATACCCAATCATACACACGTTATCTAGTCATATTTGACTCCAAAAACACTAACTTAGCATCTTATTGCCTCTCAAAGCTTTGTGGGTATGGCCGAAGTCCTATGAGTTTTCGGTTTTGGAGCTTCTAAACAGAAAAACACTACTTTAGCTTACGGGATCCAGTTGCGGTTCTAGTTCTTATACCCAATCATACACACGAGATCTAGTCATATTTGATTCCAAACACACTAACCAAGTTTCTTATTGCAAGTCAAAGCTTTGTGGGTGTGGGCGAAGTCCTATGAGTTTTCGGTTTGGATCTTCTAAACGGAAAAACACTACTTTAGCTTACGGGATCCAGTTGCGGTTCTAGTTCTTATACCCAATCATACACACGAGATCTAGTCATATTTGACACCAAAAACACTAAACCAAACTTCTTATTGCCTCTCAAATTTTTGTGTGTATGGCCGAAGTCCTATGTGTTTTCTGTTTTGGAGCTTCAAAAGGGAAAAACACTACTTTAGCTTACGGGATCCGGTTGCGGTTCTAGATCTTATACCCAATCATACACACCTGATGTAGTCATATTTGAATCCAAAAACACTTACCAAGCTTCTTATTGCTTCTCAAAGCTTTTTGAGTGTGACCGAAGTCTTATGAGTTTTCGGTTTTGGAGCTTCTAATTGGAAAAACACTACTTTAGCTTACGGGATCCGTTTGCGGTTCTAATTCTTAATTCCAATCATACACACGTTATCTAGTCATAATTGACTCCAAAAACACTAACCAAGCACCTTACTCCCTCTCAAAGCTTTGTGGGTATGGCCGCAGTTGTATGAGTTTTCGGTTTTGGAGCTTCTAAACGGAAAAACACTACTTTAGCTTATGGGATCCGGTTGCGGTTCTAGTTCTTATACCCAATCATACACACGAGATCTAGTCATATTTGACACCAAAAACACTAAACCAAACTTCTTATTGCCTCTCAAATTTTTGTGTGTATGGCCGAAGTCCTATGTGTTTTCTGTTTTGGAGCTTCAAAAGGGAAAAACACTACTTTAGCTTACGGGATCCGGTTGCGGTTCTAGATCTTATACCCAATCATACACACCTGATGTAGTCATATTTGAATCCAAAAACACTTACTAAGCTTCTTATTTCTTCTCAAAGCTTTTTGAGTGTGACCGAAGTCTTATGAGTTTTCGGTTTTGGAGCTTCTAATTGGAAAAACACTACTTTAGCTTACGGGATCCGTTTGCGGTTCTAATTCTTAATTCCAATCATACACACGTTATCTAGTCATAATTGACTCCAAAAACACTAACCAAGCACCTTACTCCCTCTCAAAGCTTTGTGGGTATGGCCGCAGTTGTATGAGTTTTCGGTTTTGGAGCTTCCAAACGGAAAAACATTACTTTAGCTTATGGGATCCGGTTGCGGTTCTAGTTCTTATACCCAATCATACACACGAGATCTAGTCATATTTGACACCAAAAACACTAAACCAAACTTCTTATTGCCTCTCAAATTTTTGTGTGTATGGCCGAAGTCCTATGTGTTTTCTGTTTTGGAGCTTCAAAAGGGAAAAACACTACTTTAGCTTACGGGATCCGGTTGCGGTTCTAGATCTTATACCCAATCATACACACCTGATGTAGTCATATTTGAATCCAAAAACACTTACCAAGCTTCTTATTGCTTCTCAAAGCTTTTTGAGTGTGACCGAAGTCTTATGAGTTTTCGGTTTTGGAGCTTCTAATTGGAAAAACACTACTTTAGCTTACGGGATCCGTTTGCGGTTCTAATTCTTAATTCCAATCATACACACGTTATCTAGTCATAATTGACTCCAAAAACACTAACCAAGCACCTTACTCCCTCTCAAAGCTTTGTGGGTATGGCCGCAGTTGTATGAGTTTTCGGTTTTGGAGCTTCCAAACGGAAAAACATTACTTTAGCTTATGGGATCCGGTTGCGGTTCTAGTTCTTATACCCAATCATACACACGTTATCTAGTCATATTTGACTCCAAAAACACTAACCAAGCATCTTATTGCCTCTCAAAGCATTGCGGGTATGGCCGAAGTCCTATGAGTTTTTTGTTTTGGAGCTTCTAAACGGAAAAACACTACTTTAGCTTACCGGATCTGGTTACGGTTCTAGTTCTTATACCCAATTATACACACGAGATCTAGTCTTATTTGACACAAAAAACACTAACCAAACTTCTTATTGCCTCTCAAAGATTTGTGGGTACGGCCGAAGTCCTATGTGTTTTCAGTTTTGGAGCTTCTATACAGAAAAACATTACTTTAGCTTACGGGATCTGGTTGCGGTTCTAGATCTTATTCCCAATCATACACACGTGATCAAGTCATATTTGACTCCAAAAAGACTAACCAAGCTTCTTATTGCCTCTCAAAGCTTTGTGGGTATGGCCGAAGTCTTATGAGTTTTCGGTTTTGGAGCTTCTAAACGGAAAAACACTACTTTAGCTTACGGGATCCGGTTGCGGTTCTATTTCTTATACCCAATTATACACACGTTATCTAGTCATATTTGACTCCAAAAACACTAACCAAGCATCTTATTGCCTCTTAAAGCTTTGTAGGTGTGGCCAAAGTCCTATGAGTTTTCTGTTTTGGAGCTTCTAAACGGAAAACACTACTTTAGCTTACGGGATTCGCTTGCAGTTCTAGTTTTTATACCCAATCATACACACGTTATCTAGTCATATTTGACTCCAAAAACACTAACTTACCATCTTATTGCCTCTCAAAGCTTTGTGGGTATGGCCGAAGTCCTATGAGTTTTCGGTTTTGGAGCTTCTAAACAGAAAAACACTACTTTAGCTTACAATATCCGTTTGCGGTTCTAGTTCTTAATTCCAATCATACACACGTTATCTAGTCATATTTGACTCCAAAAGCACTAACCAAGCATCTTATTGCCTCTAAAAGCTTTGTGGGTGTGGCCAAAGTCCTATGAGTTTTTGGTTTTGGAGCTTCTAAACGGAAAAACACTACTTTAGCTTACGGGATCCGGTTGCGGTTCTAGTTCTTATACCCAATTATACACACGTTATCTAGTCATATTTGACTCCAAAAACACTAACCAAGCATCTTATTGCCTCTTAAAGCTTTGTGGGTGTGGCCAAAGTCCTATGAGTTTTCTGTTTTGGAGCTTCTAAACGGAAAACACTACTTTAGCTTACGCGATCCGCTTGCGGTTCTAGTTTTTATACCCAATCATACACACGTTATCTAGTCATATTTAACTCCAAAAACACTAACTTAGCATCTTATTGCCTCTCAAGCTCTGTGGGTATGGCCGAAGTCCTATGAGTTTTTGGTTTTGGAGCTTCTAAACAGAAAAACACAACATTAGCTTACGGGATCCAGTTGCGGTTCTAGTTCTTATACCCAATCATACACACGAGATCTAGTCATATTTGATTCCAAAAACACTAACCAAGTTTGTTATTGCAAGTCAAAGCTTTGTGGGTGTGGCCGAAGTCCTATGAGTTTTCGGTTTGGAGCTTCTAAACGGAAAAACACTACGTTCGCTTACGGGATCCGGTTGCGGTTCTAGTTCTTATACCCAATCATACACACAAGATCTAGTCATATTTGACACCAAAAACTAAACCAAACTTCTTATTGCCTCTCAAAGCTTTGTGGGTATGGCCGAAGTCCTATGTGTTTTCTGTTTTGGAGCTTCAAAAGAGAAAAACACTACTTTAGCTTACGGGATCCGGTTGCGGTTTTAGATCTTATACCCAATCATACACACGTGATCTAGTCATATTTGAATCCAAAAACACTTACCAAGCTTCTTATTGCTTCTCAAAGCTTTGTGAGTGTGACCGAAGTTCTATGAGTTTTCGGTTTTGGAGCGTCTAATTGGAAAAACACTACTTTAGCTTACGGGATCCGTTTGCGGTTCTAATTCTTAATTCCAATCATACACACGTTATCTAGTCTTATTTGACTCCAAAAACACTAACCAAGCACCTTACTGCCTCTCAGAGCTTTGTGGGTATGGCCGCAGTCGTATGAGTTTTCGGTTTTGGAGCTTCCAAACGGAAAAACATTAGTTTAGCTTACGGGATCCGGTTGCGGTTCTAATTCTTAATTCCAATTATACACACGAGATCTAGTCTTATTTGACACAAAAAATACTAACCAAACTTCTTATTGCCTCTCAAAGCTTTGTGGGTACGGCCGAAGTCCTATGTGTTTTCGGTTTTGGAGCTTCTAAACAGAAAAACACTACTTTAGCTTACGGGATCTTGTTGCGGTTCTAGATCTTGTACCCAATCATACACACATGATCTAGTCTTATTTGACTCCAAAAACACTAACCAAGCTTCTTATTGCCTCTCAAAGCTTTGTGGGTATGGCCGAAGTCTTATGAATTTTCGGTTTTGGAGCTTCTAAACGGAAAAACACAACTTTAGCTTACGGGATCTGGTTGCGGTTCTAGTTCTTATACCCAATTATACACACGTTATCTAGTCATAGTTGACTCCTAAAACACTAACCAAGCATCTTATTGCCTCTTAAAGCTTTGTGGGTGTGGCCAAAGTCCTATGAGTTTTCTGTTTTGGAGCTTCTAAACGGAAAACACTACCTTAGGTTACGGGATCCGCTTGCAGTTCTAGTTTTTATACCCAATCATACCCACGTTATCTAGTCATATTTGACTCCAAAAACACTAACTTAGCATCTTATTGCCTCTCAAAGCTTTGTGGGTATGGCCGAAGTCCTATGAGTTTTCGGTTTTGGAGCTTCTAAACAGAAAAACACTACTTTAGCTTACGGGATCCAGTTGCGGTTCTAGTTCTTATACCCAATCATACACACGAGATCTAGTCATATTTGATTCCAAACACACTAACCAAGTTTCTTATTGCAAGTCAAAGCTTTGTGGGTGTGGGCGAAGTCCTATGAGTTTTCGGTTTGGATCTTCTAAACGGAAAAACACTACTTTAGTTTACGGGATCCTGTTGCGGTTCTAGTTCTTATACCCAATCATACACACGAGATCTAGTCATATTTGACACCAAAAACACTAAACCAAACTTCTTATTGCCTCTCAAATTTTTGTGTGTATGGCCGAAGTCCTATGTGTTTTCTGTTTTGGAGCTTCTAAAGGGAAAAACACTACTTTAGCTTACGGGATCCGGTTGCGGTTCTAGATCTTATACCCAATCATACACACCTGATGTAGTCATATTTGAATCCAAAAACACTTACCAAGCTTCTTAATGCTTCTCAAAGCTTTGTGAGTGTGACCGAAGTCTTATGAGTTTTCGGTTTTGGAGCTTCTAATTGGAAAAACACTACTTTAGCTTACGAGATCTGTTTGCGGTTCTAATTCTTAATTCCAATCATACACACGTTATCTAGTCATATTTGACTCCAAAAATACTAACCAAACACCTTACTCCCTCTCAGAGCTTTGTGGGTATGGCCGCAGTTGTATGAGTTTTCGGTTTTGGAGCTTCCAAACGGAAAAATATTACCTTAGCTTATGGGATCCGGTTGCGGTTCTAGTTCTTATACCCAATCATACACACGTTATCTAGTCATATTTGACTCCAAAAACACTAACCAAGCATCTTATTGCCTCTCAAAGCTTTGCGGGTATGGCCGAAGTCCTATGAGTTTTTTGTTTTGGAGCTTCTAAACGGAAAAACACTACTTTAGCTTACGGGATCTGGTTACGGTTCTAGTTCTTATACCCAATTATACTGATAGTAGGTTTTTAACTAGTTCTCAATTCCTTAAATTACTATCATGTCATTGTAGTATTTAAGGTGTCAATCCAAATGGGTGTGATGCTAGCAATCAAGATGCAATCAGATTTCACAGAGTTAAGCCAAGCAATAATAGGTTTTGGAGTTTCTAACAGCCCTAAGTGATCATGCAAAAACAGAAATTCTAACAGAAACAGATAATATACTCGACCAACACAGCTTGATGCCAAGCACTGGGTGTGGTCGAGTATCAGGTCGAGTACCAGACAGAAACTGCAAAAATGTACTCTACCACACAGTCTGTTGCCAGACACTGGATGTGGTCGAGTACCAGGTCGAGTACCAAACAGAAACTGCAACAAATATACTCTACCACACCGTCTGTTGCTAGACACTGGATGTGGTCGAGTGTTTTAAGTGAAACAGGCTAGAAATGCAAAAACTAAGCAACAAGTAACAAGAATAAGCAATCAATAGCAATGTAAGCAGAGAAATTCCCGAGGATGGGGTAATCGAGTAGTGAAGTCTCCTTAATCTAACAGGTGGTTAACATGCTCAACAAACTATCCCTAGACAACAAGTTCAATAACCAAATCAAAGTGCTACCGCAACAGAGATCCTCAAGCTAAACTAGTCCCAGACTCAATCACCATTGACGAGAGCTAACCTAACTGGCATTACGAATCAACAAGTTAAAGCCAAAATGCTCCGTGTAACCAACACCTTGGTACAGAGCCATGAATATCTGGAATTAGTGGTTCAGACATTTCATCGAACACCTTTTGGGTGCGGAAATGTCTGGGCTCAAATTCCAGTTGATCAGAAAGCAATTAGCATTAAGAACAACTAATCCAGAAGGGATCTACCAATCAAACTCAACCACCTAGTAGATCAAGGATTCTAAACTACTCTAACCCATCCTCAAGAACCCTAATCACTACTCAAACTTCATCACAAAGAACATAAACCCAGAAATGCACAAAAACTTCATAATAACAAGATCTTAACAAGATGAACAACTTTGTAGAAGAAATCAAATGCAAATACTCAATAGATTAAGAGGAATCTGGATTACAATTGTGAAAAAGACTAATTGTTCTGCATAATAAAACTTAGTTCTGAAAATTAAGAGAAACAACCTATTTATAGTAAATACTAGGAAGCCCTAAAACTCAAAACGACAAAGTTTTAAAGCGGTTTAAGAGAGTACTCGACCCTTGTGATCGAGTATGAGCAGTCGAGTAAAGTTGGCGTCTTTGTGGATTCTTGCTCTGGTCATGTCGTGATCGAGTGTCTGCTCCATCTTCTTCTCTTCCTTATGCTCAAGTGTCTGGTTGAGTGTGGAATCGAGAAGCCTCTGAAGCATGCAGTCGAGTATGAGGTCGAGTACTCCTGGAGTGCAGTGATGACGGATACTCGACCAACATGGTCGAGTATGTGATCGAGTGGTGGTGTTGAGATGGTGATCGAGTGGTCATTCGAGTTGTTGAAGAGGTGGGTGCTCGACCACGAGGTCGAGTAGTCGTTTGAAGATGAAATCGAGTGGTGGCATTGAGGTGGTGATCGAGTGCTCTGAGGAGAATCTCCTGGTGATGCTCGACCGTGCAATCCACTTGGTGATGAGAAGATGTGGTCGAGTATCAGCTGCAGAGTTGTGGTCGAGTGCTTTTGGAGGGCCAGGATGATGGTACTCGACCTCGTGGTCGAGTATAATGATTGGTTCTGGTCCGCTTCTTCCAATTTGCTCACCAACAGCTCCAAATCACCTGAAAACAACCCAAATATGCAACATGCATGCAACTCTATCCTAAACATGCAAAGTGATGACAAATGATGAAGAATGGTATGAAACAGTGATGAAATGATGCTAAAGTGATGACAAATGAATGCTCAAAACAAGTAAAATACAGACTTATCAACTCCCCCAAACTTAGTCTTTGCTTGCCCTCAAGCAAACAATTAAGAACAAGCTGGAGGAGAGGTTTGAAAGTGGGGACTCAGAACCAAAGCATGCAAACAAAGCAAATGAACTCAATGTCCAAGTTAGTAGTTGTAGAATGCATAGAGACCAAACTCTACTCAAAAACTTTAGCCATATTCATCACAAGACAACCTAACATTTGTTCCAATCTACACACACCTTCAGATCATCAATTCCCTTTAACATTCATTAAATTCAAACCGTGAATCAAGCAAAACATTGTTGAAGAACTCATTTGGTTTAAAGGACAAGGCTGAGAAACAAAGATGGTTCCTCTGTAAATGGTTTCAGACTTTCTCATAGTAACAGGGAACTCTCACGAATGAACAGAGCTTTAGTAGAATGCTAAAGGTTAGAACCAACCTATGCATACAAGAACATACCCCATCTACCCAAATAACCATAAGCATATCAAACCCCATAGATGGTCCTATCTCTATAACCCAAAAATGATCCTAGTTCTACCCTTTGCACTAAAGGCATGTTTCAATAATCTCTTGGATCAACCCATTCTTTCTTTTGGTTTTGTTCTAAGGAGAGGTTTTCTTTTAGACTTTCTAGCGGATTGGGATTTTCTTTAACAACTAAGGCTCTTCTTTTCATCTCATGACTTAAGACATTTCTAGGCTTTTGCCTTTCTTTTTACTTTGCACAGAGCCTAACTTCTTTTATTTTCAAGCTTCCCAAATCCTTTACTAGACTAATATGATATTCTTTTTTGTTTCACTTCCATCTCCTAAGAACAATAACACTTTTCTTTCTTTCTCATTTTCTTTCCAAACACATTCCCAAACCCAAAGTAAAACTCCCACCTAGTTCTATCTAGCCCAAAAAGCGTGGACTAGAACTACATGGGATACCATTCTTGTCGGTTCATATCTAACACTTTCTACCAAGCTCAATCCAAAAATAGGCCTCACACACATAAATATATTCAGAGCTTGAAGGAAAGGTTAGGTTCAGGGTGGGGGAAACTGTTCGAATAATGGGAATCAGCTACTTGGATTAGCAAGAGTGGTGCAAGGTGAAAGAAAATCCAAGTATGTGTATTGGTAGCCACAAGTTCAAAAACAATGCAAAGACATGATAATTATAAGTCAAGTTCAGGTTCTAATAGACAGGGAAAAGAATCACATCAAGCATGCTTCAATCAAAACAAGAGAGTCAAGTTGTGAATTCCAAATATGGTGCTGTCTTACTTCAAGTTCTATCACAGGCATTAAACAACTAACAACGAGGGCATTGAATTCATTCAGTAACTGAGCATGTTTACAAGGTTATCTCATCATCATCCCCTATGCATATGCAACAATCCTACATGAAACATTCTAGACTCAATCTTAAATTGAGAATGCAACTACATGAACACTCTGTTTTTGTGAAATCATTTTCAGAAATTTTTCAAATTTTTAGGCTTTTTCAATGACATAGATGCATGCAGACTCAAGAGTATGTACAATGCAAAAATTTGAAAATAAGAACAAAGCAAACACATCAGATACTTTCTGAGCCCTCCCCCAAACTTAAATTACACAGTCCTCTGTGTAACCAAAATTTGGAAGAGAGTACTCAGGACAAACAAATAAAGAAAGAAGACATGAGATGGTATAAACAATGAGAAATGGAGTTGTTACCTCAACTAATGAAGGAGTTGATGTGCTCATCAATGCCTGCTTGTGTGTACTGTCAGGCCATTGAGGAGTCTTGCTGTTGTGCATCTGCTCTTTCTCCTTCTTGATACTCGACCATGTCATCTCATTACCATGTGGCTTGTGGTGGTCAAAAACAACATCACACTCGACCATGTTTCTTCATCAGCATGAGGCCTCGCGTAGTAGAGTGATATGTCGAAACTTCAAGAAATAATCTTGAGACTGAAATCCCATTGATACTCGATCGCAGAGCTTCACTTGCTCTTTACAGGATGTGGTCGAGTATTCTGTTGCACACTCAGGGCCAGAATCCACTTCACTCAGCTCATGACACTTATCTCCTGAAAGCATTACCAAAATGCATTAAAAATAACAAGGAAATAAAAATATGTACAGAGATAGACATGGGACTTCCTCCCAAGTGAGCTTGTTTTAAGTCTCTAAGCTTGACTTCTCACACTCATTAGGCTTAGGGTGGTTTGCATAGAGGAAATGAGGTCTCCTCTTCTTCTTCAGTAGATGGATCGTCAAACTCAGCATGCCCTCTTGACAGGTGTGGAATTGGGTACGCAGTGGCCCCTTTCTCGAAGTAATCTTCTTTTTGATAAGGAGGATAGTCTTCTTCTCTAGACCATTCCAATGTGAATTCACATCCTTCTTTGTTGATCAGAGTAGTGGCTCCATCATTTGGGACGTCCTTGATGTTGAGTGGTACTTGGTTGGCTTTTCCATGGAGCTCCTTGATTTGATCCTTCAGATCTTTCACAATGTCTACTAACTCCCTTATGGCTTGTCCTGCCATTTGGACCTCTCCTTGAATTCTAACCAATCATCTGATGCCAGAGTACTTGCTTTGAGCTGTTGGTCGAGTTGTTCGGTCAAGCATGAGCTCTCAGGGCAAGTTGGAGGCTTCTTCGAGTTGTTGGTGGAATCAGTTTGTCGAGCATGTTTTGAACTTACTTCATTTGCTCCAATAACCTTTGTATCAGTCCCCATCAAACCCTTGTAGACCTCTGTCCCAGCTGATGCCTTGTGTAAGTCTAATGACTTCTCAGAACTTAAAGTCTCACTAGGGAGATACCCAACTTTACCACTCTTGGTCAAAACAGTTTTTAAGTTATTTGCTTCTTCAAGTTCCACTAGTAGTTCATCAGCTAGCCGATCCATTTCCTCAACTAAGAAGGTCTGTCCTTCTATTGTCGGCTTCTTCATAGCATCATTAATGTCAAACTTCATTTTAAAATTCTTTGCCAGATTAAGATCAATCTTCCCTTGCTTAACATCTATGATTGCTCCAGCTGTAGCCAAGAAGGGCCTTCCTAAGATCAAGGGATCTTTTGGTTCTTCATCCATGTCCAACACTACGAAGTCTGTAGGCACCTCCACATTTCCAATCTTGATAGGCAAATCTTCTAATAACCCATGAGGTAGTCTAACAGACCTATCAACCAAGATCAAGGAGATGTTGCAGTATTTTTACTTGTTAAAACCCAACCTCTTAGCTACTGAGAGTGGCATGAGACTTACTGATGCTCCTAGGTCACAAAGGCACTTATTAAAAGTCAATGAACCGAGGGAGCATGGTAGAGTGAATGAACCAGGGTCTCCTTGCTTTTCTGGGACAACCTTCTTCTGTATGATGGCACTGCACTCATGGCTCAGAACTGTTGTTCTCTGAACCTCTTGAATTCTCTCCATGATCAAGTCTTTCAGGAACTTATGGGAGTCCGGGATAAGCGCGAGAGCATCAACAAGAGGTATCCTGGCTTCAACGTCTTTGATGTTTTCGGCAAACATAGCTCTGTACTTATCTGCCAACGCTTTCTTGTGTCGACCAAGGAATGGGAGTGGAGGCTTGTAAGGAGGAGGAACAAAGACCTTTTCCTTGTTTTTAACAGCACTTGGTTTTAGAGTAGTGGATGGCGTTACTGGAATTGTTGGTCGAATATGACCATCGAGTATAGGGTCGAGTATGGGCTCGAGTACCTCAGGTGGTTTGTCAACTTGATCTTCATTGAGAGTAAAATCCTCCCCATCTTGGTCTGCACTGTCCTCAGTGACTGGCTTGGGTCCCTCTCTGGTGGATAACTCTCTTCCACTCCTTAGGGTGATAGCATGAACATTAGCATACTCCTTTGGATTCCGAATTGCTTTCCCTGGGAGTTGCCCTGGAGGTTTTGGAGTAGAAGTAGATGCAGATTGTCCCTCTAAGTATCGGACCTTGGAGCTCAATGCTTCCACCTTTACATTCAGGTCATTGTAGCTACAATCCAGCTTATGGTGTAATTCAGCCATCTTCTTAGCGATCTCCATTGAGCCGGATGCTTGTCCTTGGAGAAGCTGTTGTAGCATTTGCTTCATATCAGAATCATGAGCAGCAGGACCTTGGTGTTGCTGAGGTGCAAACCCAGGTGGTGATTGTTGTTGGTAGTTCCCCTGAAATTGTTGCTTTGGAACAAAACCTTGGTTGTAAGGAACAAAAGGTTTGTTCTGACTCTGCTGTTGTTGTGGAGGATACACTTGATCATGTGGATTAGCAACGTTGGTGCTGCGGTAAGAAAGGTTGGGGTTGTTAGTCTTGAAATTGTTATACCCTTTGTAGCCACCTTGATTGTTGATGTAGCTGATCTCTTCTAACTGGTTCCCCTCCCCATCTTGGACTTGATACTGCTCGTCATCAACTAGAAAGTGCACATGCTTCTGCTGGCCAAAGAGAATCCTATCCAGTTTCTCATTAAGAGCATTCATCTCTTTCTTGTATTTATCATCCGAGTCAGCTGTTCCTCTGTTGGTCCTGTCGCAATCCTCGTTGTAATTACCATCTGACTGAGCTAAGTTCTCAACCAATTCCCAGCCTTCAGCAACATCCTTGTTTTGGAAATTTCCATTGCTCGCGGTATCCAGAAGCATCCTGATCCGTGGAAGAGCACCTCTGTAAAGAGTGCTGAGCAAAGAGGCTTTACTGAAGCCATGATGAGGGCATTGGTTGGTGTAACTTTTGAAGCGCTCCCAGGCTTCACAGAAGCTTTCTCCATTCTTTTGTGCAAAACCAGAGATCTCATTGCGGAGTCTAGCAGTTCTTGCGTTTGAAAAGAATTTTGCAAGAAAAGCCTTCTTGCAATCGTCCCAGGATGTGATGGATCCATGTGGAAGATTCTTTTCCCAGATATGTGCTTTGTCACCCAAGGAGAATGGGAACAACCGGAGCTTGAATCCATCTTCACTGACTCCGTTGATTTTTGTTAGGCTGCAGAGCCTATCAAATTCGTCTAAGTGGTCGAGTGGGTCTTCCATAGGCAGACCATGGAACTTGTTTCCCTGAATCATCGAGATGAGACCACTTTTAATCTCGAAGTTGTTGTTTTGGACAGCAGGAGGCACAATCCCTTGCCTCTGACGGTGATTCCTTGGTGCATCTCCAGCACCAATGTTTGCAGGTAGATTGTGGTCATCTTGTTCATCAGCCATTCTGAGAGGATGGTTGTGTTCAAGATCTGCAGTGTCTCTTCTTTCCCGTAGTTCTCTTGTTAAACGGTCCATGTTGTCGTTGAAAAGAAGGTTCTGGTTGCCTTTTGATCTAGTTTGCATACAGCAGAAAGTGTACCTGGATCAAGAAGACAACAAGAAAAACACTAAGTTAGTAACTGAAGTGAAAGTTGAAATAGAACTTGATCTAAGCAAGTCTGAAATCTCAAATGTAACAAACAAACACCCAAATGGCAACGGCGCCAAATTGATAGTAGGCTTTTAACTAGTTCTCAATTCCTTAAATTACTATCATGTCATTGCAGTATTTAAGGTGTCAATCCAAATGGGTGTGATACTAGCAATCAAGATGCAATCAGATTTCACAGAGTCAAGCCAAGCAATAATAGGTTTTGGAGTTTCTAACAGCCCTAAGTGATCATGCAAAAACAGAAATTCTAACAGAAACAGATAATATACTCGACCAACACTGCTTGATGCCAAGCACTGGGTGTGGTCGAGTATCAGGTCGAGTACCAGACAGAAACTGCAAAAATGTACTCTACCACACAGTCTGTTGCCAGACACTAGATGTGGTCGAGTACCAGGTCGAGTACCAAACAGAAACTGCAACAAATGTACTCTACCACACAGTCTGTTGCCAGACACTAGATGTGGTCGAGTGTTTTAAGTGAAATAGGCTAGAAATGCAAAAACTAAGCAACAGGTAACAAGAATAAGCAATTAATAGCAATGTAAGCAAAGAAATCAATTGGAAGAGAAATTCCCGAGGATGGGATAATCGAGTAGTGAAGTCTCCTTAATCTAACAGGTGGTTAACATGCTCAACAAACTATCCCTAGACAACAAGTTCAATAACCAAATCAAAGTGCTACCGCAACAGAGATCCTCAAGCTAAACTAGTCCCAGACTCAATCACCATTGACGAGAGCTAACCTAACAGGCATTACGAATCAACAAGTTAAAGCCAAAACGCTCCCTGTAACCAACACCTTGGTACAGAGCCACGAATCTCTGGAATTAGTGGTTCAGACATTTCATCGAACACCTTTTGGGTGCGGAAATGTCTGGGCTCAAATTCCAGTTGATGAGAAAGCAATTAGCATTAAGAACAACTAATCCAGAAGGGATCTACCAATCAAAATCAACCACCTAGTAGATCAAGGATTCTAAACTACTCTAACCCATCCTCAAGAACCCTAATCACTACTCAAACTTTATCACAAAGAACATAAACCCAGAAATGCACAAAAACTTCATAATAACAAGATCTTAACAAGATGAACAACTTTGTAGAAGAAATCAAATGCAAATACTCAATAGATTAAGAGGAATCTGGATTACAAATGTGAAAAGACTAATTGTTCTGCAGAATAAAACTTAGTTCTGAAAATTAAGAGAAACAACCTATTTATAGTAAATACTAGGAAGCCCTAAAACACAAAACGACAAAGTTTTAAAGCGGTTTAAGAGAGTACTCGACCCTTGTGATCGAGTATGAGCAGTCGAGTAAAGTTGGCGTCTTTGTGGATTCTTGCTCTGGTCATGTCGTGATCGAGTGTCTGCTCCATCTTCTTCTCTTCCTTATGCTCAAGTGTCTGGTTGAGTGCGGAATCGAGAAGCCTCTGAACCATGCAGTCGAGTATGAGGTCGAGTACTCCTAGAGTGCAGTGATGACGGATACTCGACCAACATGGTCGAGTATGTGATCGAGTGGTGGTGTTGAGATGGTGATCGAGTGGTCATTCGAGTTGTTGAAGAGGTGGGTACTCGACCACGAGGTCGAGTAGTCGTTTGAAGAAGAAATCGAGTGGTGGCATTGAGGTGGTGATCGAGTGCTCTGAGGAGAATCTGCTGGTGATGCTCGACCGTGCAATCCACTTGGTGATGAGAAGATGTGGTCGAGTATCAGCTGCAGAGTTGTGGTCGAGTGCTTTTGGAGGGCCAGGATGATGGTACTCGACCTCGTGGTCGAGTATAATGATTGGTTCTGGTCCGCTTCTTCCAATTTGCTCACCAACAGCTCCAAATCACCTGAAAACAACCCAAATATGCAACATGCATGCAATTCTATCCTAAACATGCAAAGTGATGACAAATGATGAAGAATGGTATGAAACAGTGATGAAATGATGCTAAAGTGATGACAAATGAATGATCAAAACAAGTAAAATACAGACTTATCAACTCCCCCAAACTTAGTCTTTGCTTGCCCTCAAGCAAACAATTAAGAACAAGCTGGAGGAGAGGTTTGAAAGTGGGGACTCAGAACCAAAGCATGCAAACAAAGCAAATGAACTCAATGTCCAAGTTAGTAGTTGTAGAATGCATAGAGACCAAACTCTACTCAAAAACTTTAGCCATATTCATCACAAGACAACCTAACATTTGTTCCAATCTACACACACCTTCAGATCATCAATTCCCTTTAACATTCATTAAGTTCAAACCGTGAATCAAGCAAAACATTGTTGAAGAACTCATTTGGTTTAAAGGACAAGGCTGAGAAACAAAGATGGTTCCTCTGTAAATGGTTTCAGACTTTCTCATAGTAACAGGGAACTCTCACGAATGGACAGAGCTTTAGTAGAACGCTAAAGGTTAGAACCAACCTATGCATACAAGAACATACCCCATCTACCCAAATAACCATAAGCATATCAAACCCCATAGATGGTCCTATCTCTATAACCCAAAAATGATCCTAGTTTTACCCTTTGCACTAAAGGCATGTTTCAATAATCTCTTGGATCAACCCATTCTTTCTTTTGGTTTTGTTCTAAGGAGAGGTTTTCTTTTAGACTTTCTAGCGGATTGAGATTTTCTTTAACAACTAAGGCTCTTCTTTTCATCTCATGACTTAAGACATTTCTAGGCTTTTGCCTTTCTTTTTACTTTGCACAGAGCCTAACTTCTTTTATTTTCAAGCTTCCCAAATCCTTTACTAGACTAATATGATATTCTTTTTTGTTTCACTTCCATCTCCTAAGAACAATAACACTTTTCTTTCTTTCTCATTTTCTTTCCGAACACATTCCCAAACCCAAAGTAAAACTCCCACCTAGTCCTATCTAGCCTAAAAAGCGTGGACTAGAACTACATGGGATACCATTCTTGTCGGTTCATACCTAACACTTTCTACCAAGCTCAATCCGGAAATAGGCCTCACACACACAAATATATTCAGGGCTTGAAGGAAAGGTTAGGTTCAGGGTGGGGGAAACTGTTCGAATAATGGGAATCAGCTACTTGGATTAGCAAGAGTGGTGCAAGGTGAAAGAAAATCCAAGTATGTGTATTGGTAGCCACAAGTTCAACAACAATGCAAAGACATGATAATTATAAGTCAAGTTCAGGTTCTAATAGACAGGGAAAAGAATCACATCAACCATGCTTCAATCAAAAAAAGAGAGTCAAGTTGTGAATTCCAAATATGGTGCTGTCTTACTTCAAGTTCTATCACAGGCATTAAACAACTAACAACGAGGGCATTGAATTCATTCAGTAACTGAGCATGTTTACAAGGTTATTTCATCATCATCCCCTATGCATATGCAACAATCCTACATGAAACATTCTAGACTCAATCTTAAATTGAGAATGCAACTACATGAACACTCTGTTTTTGTGAAATCATTTTCAGAAATTTTTCAAATTTTTAGGCTTTTTCAATGACATAGATGCATGCAGACTCAAGAGTATGTACAATGCAAAAATTTGAAAATAAGAACAAAGCAAACACATCAGATACTTTCTGAGCCCTCCCCCAAACTTAAATTACACAGTCCTCTGTGTAACCAAAATTTGGAAGAGAGTACTCAGGACAAACAAATAAAGAAAGAAGACATGAGATGGTATAAACAATGAGAAATGGAGTTGTTACCTCAACTAATGAAGGAGTTGATGTGCTCATCAATGCATGCTTGTGTGTACTGTCAGGCCATTGAGGAGTCTTGCTGTTGTGCATCTGCTCTTTCTCCTTCTTGATACTCGACCATGTCATCTCATTACCATGTGGCTTGTGGTGGTCAAAAACAACATCACACTCGACCATGTTTCTTCATCAGCATGAGGCCTCGCGTGGTAGAGTGACATGTCGAAACTTCAAGAAATAATCTTGAGACTGAAATCCCATTGATACTCGATCGCACAGCTTCACTTGCTCTTTGCAGGATGTGGTCGAGTATTCTGTTGCACACTCAGGGCCAGAATCCACTTCACTCAGCTCATGACACTTATCTCCTGAAAGCACTACCAAAATGCATTAAAAATAACAAGGAAATAAAAATATGTACAGAGATAGACATGGGACTTCCTCCCAAGCACTACCAAAGCTTTGTGGGTATGGCCGAAGTCTTATGAGTTTTCGGTTTTGGAGCTTCTAAACGGAAAAACACTATTTTAGCTTACGGGATCCGGTTGCGGTTCTATTTCTTATACCCAATTATACACACGTTATCTAGTCATATTTGACTCCAAAAACACTAACCAAGAATCTTATTGCCTCTTAAAGCTTTGTAGGTGTGGCCAAAGTCTTATGAGTTTTCTGTTTTGGAGCTTCTCAACGGAAAACACTACTTTAGCTTACGGGATCCGCTTGCAGTTCTAGTTTTTATACCCAATCATACACACGTTATCTAGTCATATTTGACTCCAAAAACACTAACTTAGCATCTTATTGCCTCTCAAAGCTTTGTGGGTATGGCCGAAGTCCTATGAGTTTTCGGTTTTGGAGCTTCTAAACAGAAAAACACTACTTTAGCTTACGGGATCCAGTTGCGATTCTAGTTCTTATACCCAATCATACACACGAGATCTAGTCATATTTGATTCCAAAAACACTAACCAAGTTTCTTATTGCAAGTCAAAGCTTTGTGGGTGTGGCCGAAGTCCAATGAGTTTTCGGTTTGGAGCTTCTAAATAAAAAAACACTACTTTAGCTTACGGGATCCGGTTGCGGTTCTAGTTCGTATACCCAATCATACACACGAAATCTAGTCATATTTGATACCAAAAACACTAAACCAAACTTCTTATTGCCTCTCAAATTTTTGTGTGTATGGCCAAAGTCCTATGTGTTTTCTGTTTTGGAGCTTCTAAAGATAAAAACACTACTTTAGCTTATGGGATCCTGTTGTGGTTCTAGATCTTATACCCAACCATACACACGTGATCTAGTCATATTTGAATCCAAAAACACTAACCAAGCTTCTTATTGCCTCTCAAAGCTTTGTGAGTGTGACCGAAGTCCTATGAGTTTTCGGTTTTGGAGCTTTTAATTGGAAAAACACTACTTTAGCTTACGGAATCCGTTTGCGGTTCTAATTCTTAATTCCAATCATACACACGTTATCTAGTCATATTTGACTCCAAAAACACTAACCAAGCATTTTATTGCCTCTCAAAGCTTTACGGGTATGGCCGAAGTCCTATGAGTTTTGGGTTTTGGAGCTTCTTGATATGTCTATAATTTGCATGATTTAAGCATTCATTCTTCTTCACTTTGTCATTGTTTCAATCACATTTCATCTCATCAGTAGTCGTTTTAGTGTGTTTTGCATACTTAGGACGTTTTTGCATTAGGATTACATGTGCATTGCATATTTGGTTGTTTTCAGGTACTTTGGATGCTTTTGGAGTTCAAACAGAGGAGAAACAGAACAGAAATTCAGAACGCTCAATCACGCCTTCAGCCAAAGCACTCGATCGCAACCTCAGAGCCCTGATAGAGCAAAACCACTCGATCACAACCCAGAAACTGTCATGAAGGGCAAAACCACTCGATCACAACCTCGGAGCAATTTCAGAAGAAACCACTCGATCGCAAGATCGAGCAGAAGCTGTCATGGAAGACATACCACTCGATCACAACCCCGGAGAAGCCAGCAGCTTAGTTTCACTCGATTGCAAGCCCGAAGGGATAACCCACTCTACACCATTCGATCACCACCTTGTCATCAGAAGCCCATCTACTCATTCTTCACTCAACCAGACAAGCTGAGCATACGGAAGAGAAGAGAAGCTAAAGAAACCACTCGATCACCACCTCACGTCATCTAGTCGATCGCACCACTCGATCGTAGGGTCGCTGGACCATTCCATCTCGTCTTCACTACAGACCACTCGATCGCAAGACGGAGTTCCCGAAGCCCAGTTTGATCAGTTTCACTCGATCACAGGGAGGCCCGTTTCAGTCCATCAGATGCTCGATCGCAGGGTCTCGATGTGAAGACCACTATCTCGAACTTTCCATATTTAACTTTTCTCGCTTATATAAGCAGCCTCTAAGGGCATCAAGTCTTTTTCTCAGTTTTTACCTAGACTTGTTTTCGTAGCCGCAGTGTTCGTCCTGCGACTTTGTACTCGTTTCAAGTATTTTATAATTCAGTTTTCGTTTCAGTCTTTTATCAATTCTGTTTTCATGTTTTCAATCGTTTTATTGCTATTGTTTTTTATTATGTCTGAGTAGTGAATTGTATTTCTAAGGATGGGATAGAGTAGTCGTGGTTGCCTTAGTCCCTTTAGATGGTTGAGTTTAGATTGTTTGATTTGCGCTTATTCCTTGTTCGTTTCTGATCAACTGGAAAATGAATTCAGACATTCCCGCACCCAAAAGGTGAATGATGGAATGTCTGATCCACTAATTCCAGAGATACTCGTCTTTATCCCAAGGTATTGGCCGTTTAGAACAGGTATTGGCTTTAATAAGTTGATTCGATATTGCCTGCTTAGTTAGAGATCGCTAATGGTGATTAGGTTTGTGTCTAGCTCTGCTTGAGAATTTCTATCACGGTAGTGAATTGATTTGCTTTTGAACTTGTTGTCAAGGGGTAGCTTCTCTGAAGTTTTATCAACCGTCTAAATAGATTAAGGAGACCACGCTATTCGATTACCCTGTCCTTAGGAATCTCTCATCCATTTGATTGCCTGTTATCTTACCTGCTTTGTTATTCAACTGCCTGCTATTGCTAGTTTGCATTTCAGTATCATTTTATTTCTGTTATTTCGCATTAGGACTGTTAGAAAACCACAACTCTCTGCTTGGCTTGACTTAGCAAATTCTGATCATATCTCATCTGTTTGCATCACACTAGATTGGATTGACAACCTAAAATACTACAACGATACGATAGTGTTTTAGGATTAATTGATCTAAAAAACCTATTACTAATTTGGCGCCGTTGCCAGTTTAGTGTTTGTTTGCTATATTTGAGATCATTAGAATCATTAAGATCAAGTTTGTTTTTGTTACACAAGATACTGACATTGTGTTTTTCTGTATGTGTTTCAGGTACCCGCAGCCACCAGCTTTACAGACTCATCTCTGATTGGTCTGCTAAAGCCTTGCTGTTACCTGTTTTATGCATACACGGACAAGAAGAAATCAGAATCTCCTTTTCAACGATAACATCGACCGTATTGCTCGCCAACTAAGAAAACAGACAGCAACAGACACAATGGCTGACATTGTAGATGACCAAGACCAACCCAATAACATTGGTGCTGGTGACTTCCCACACAATCACAACCAAGGTCATGGAATTGTTCCTCCCCCAGTCCAGAACAAGAACTTTGAGATCAAGAGCGGTCTCATTGGAATGGTTCAGGGGAACAAGTATTACGGCTTGCCAATGGAGGATCCGCTTGATCATCTTGACGAGTTTGAAAGGCTCTGTGGCCTTACTAAAATCAATGGAGTAAGTGAAGATGGTTTCAAGCTTCGCTTGTTTCCATTCTCACTTGGAGACAAAGCCCATATGTGGGAAAAGACGCTACCCCAGGGTTCAATCACAACCTGGGATGACTGTCTCCAACTCCAGAACATCAAGACTCCGGAATGAGATATCCGGATTCACTCAGAAGAATGCTGAAACCTTCTGTGAAGCATGGGAGCACTTCAAAGGTTATCAGACCAAATGCCCTCATCACGGCTTTGGAAAAGCTTCTCTTCTCAGCATATTCTACAGAGGCGTCCTTCCCAAGATAAGGATGCTGCTCTATACCGCTTCCAATGGGAGCTTCCTTAACAAAGACGTTGCCGAAGGATGGGAGCTCGTTGAAAACATAGCTCAGTCGGATGGCAATTACAACGAGGATTATGATAGAAGCATCTGCACCAGTCCTGACACTGATGACAAGCACCGTAGATAGATGAAAGCTCTCAATGACAAACTAGACAAGCTCCTCCAAGTGCAACAGACGCATGTTCACTTCGTCTCTGAAGATGAACTATTCCAAGTCCAAGAGGGGGAGAATGATCAGTCTGCTGAAATCAGTTACATTCAGAACCAAGGTGGCTACAACAAGGGTTACAACAACTACAGACCAAACCAGAATCTGTCATACAGAAGCACCAACGTTGCCAACCCTCAATGACAACCCAAACCGTTTGTTCCGTACAACCAAGGTCAAGGGTTCGTTCCAAAACAGCAGTTCCAGGGAGGATATCAACAACATCAACCACCACCTGGTTATCCATCACAACAACTTCAAGCACCTTCGCCTCAAGATCCTGATATAAAGAACTTGGTCCAGCAGATACTTCAAGGACAAGCCACAGGAGCGATGGAAATCGCAAAGAAGATGGCTGAATTAAACAACAAAGTCGACCGCAACTTCAATGATCTTAACAGCAAGTTTGAATCATTGAGCACTAGACTGCGCTGTCTGGAAGGCAATCCTATTTCAACATCCGTTTCCAACAACCCAGGCCAGCTTCCAGGGAAAGCAATCCAGAACCCAAAGGAGT
This sequence comes from Arabidopsis thaliana x Arabidopsis arenosa, assembly GCA_019202795.1. Taxonomy (NCBI): domain Eukaryota; kingdom Viridiplantae; phylum Streptophyta; class Magnoliopsida; order Brassicales; family Brassicaceae; genus Arabidopsis; species Arabidopsis thaliana x Arabidopsis arenosa. The sequence continues at coordinate 13,030,373 of CM032923.1, read as the reverse complement.
ATGCCACTGCTCACGCCATCACTATATGCCATGATCGAGAGCTGCCAACTCGACATGCTCCTAAATCAATCACTGAGGACAGTAAAGTTCAAGAAGGGGAGGCTTCTACTCAGATTGAGATCTCTGTTGTTGAGCTCGACTATTCAGCTCAACCTCGCCATCAGACTCAGTCTGCCTTGGAAGAGAAAGCTGCTATAATTGAGAAGATGGTAAAACGATTCAAGCCAACTCCATCACCTTCACTTGCTCTTCCATGGACGTTCAGGAAGGCTTGGAAAGACAGATATGAATCTCTTGCAGAGAAACAACTTGACGAGATGGAAGCAGTGATGCCATTAATCGAAGTTCTTAAGCTGATTCAGGACCCTCACAGAGATGTGAGAAACTTGATATTGGAAAGGCTCAACATATATCAAGATTCAGGTGATGAATATGAAGCCAATCCAACTCAAGCCACTGATGGGAGGATTGTTCAAGAAAAGTTGGAAGATCCTGGATCTTTCACTCTGCCATGCTCCATCTGGCAATCGACTTTCAGCAATTGTCTGTGTGATCTAGGAGCTTCAGTCAGCCTAATGCCACTCTCAGTGGCGAGGAAGTTGGAATTCGTCCAGTACAGGCCTTGTGACATTACCTTGATTCTTGCAGATAGGACTTCAAGGAGACCTTTTAGCCTGCTGGAGGATGTGCCAGTAATGATTAACGGAGTAGAGGTGCCTACTGATTTTGTTGTGCTTGACATGGATGAAGAAGCTAAGGATCCTCTAATCTTAGGAAGACCTTTCTTGGCCTCAATGGGAGCAGTAATAGATGTCAGATATGGTATGATTGATCTCAACCTTGGGAGGCATGTCAAGTTGCAGTTTGACATCAACAAAACTCCAACAAGGCAAACAACAGAGGGAAAGACCTTGGAGATTCAGAGAGCGGTTCCAGGAGAAGGATTTGAGGCTGCAAAAGTGAAGGAACCAATTCTAGTCCAGACTCAACCTTCAAACTCAATCGCTCAATCGAGTATACCTTCAGCGCTTGATTGGCGAGAGCTCAAAAAGAAATCTAATCTCCAAGAAAGAATCATTCAGAAGCTGACCCACACTGTTGAAAAGCTTAAAGACACACTAAGTCATATTCAAAGGGGAGTTCAACCTCAGCCCAACATAGACGTTACTTCAATTGGAAAAGTCACTTCGGAATGGTCAGAAGAAAGAGACCATTCATGAGAAGAGGAAGCAGCTTACTTTGAGGAAAGAGGAATTGAGTACTCAACTGCACAATTATCAAGGGAGGATGCTGAGTATGACGATGAGATCAGTGAAGAAGAGGACTTCTCAAGTTCTCTCTGTCATATTTTTTCAGCCTAATAAGTGTGAGGAGTCAATCTTGAGACTCGAAACAAGCTCACTTGGGAGGAAGTCCCATGATTATCCTTGTATATACTTTTTTATTTTCTAGGTATTTTTGATGTGTTTTGGTTGTGTCTTTCCTTCTCAGGAAATAAATAGCATCTGGACTAATAGACAAGTGTACGATTGAGTGTTGATTTTTTTTTTTCAATTTTTACTAAACCACTCGATCGCAACGTAGGAGTGGAGAGCTCGGACATGCGATCTAGCGGTTCTGGATCACATCCTTTTCAACAATGTTTTCAAACCACTCGATTGCAACACACATTTGGTGAGATCGAGTGGTCATTTATTTGGCTAACCCATTTCACTCGATCGCAAGGGTAGGTGAAAGTGTCCGACGAGAACTTCAATGACAACCCATGCATCCATGAAGTCCACTGGACTTAAATCTCCACCAACACTCCAAAAAGGCCCAAGTTGTGTCCCCCTCAGCCCATGACACACAAGTGAAGGATTAACGGCCCATACTCAATCACAAGGCGCGTGGATTAAAGCAGACCCATCATGCGGACATCATAAAGGGTGATTCCATCCCATCCGTCCATTTAAAGGCAACACACCTCCTCCACACATTCAAATCGCCAAAGGGAGATAAGTATCACTACTCTTCACTTTTCTGCATCACTTGCGATTTCAAAACATCTCTCTAGTTTATCTCTCTACTTCATCACCAAAAACGCTCTCAATTCTTCCTTTGATTCAAGTGTTATTCTTTAGAACAGAGCGTTAAAATCGCTAGATCGCAACTCGAGCAGCCTAGACCACCAAAGCACTCGATCACATCTTTGTCAGAAATCACTCGACCACGCTTTTCGATCCGTCTCTCGTCCCGTAAACCACACGATCGCAACACTGTTACAACTGGAAGTCACTTCTCTCATTCCCTTTGTTTGTTTCTCACTAACCTACTAAGCTTTAGTTGTGAGTTTCAAATCGATTTCAGCTTCAAGATGAGTGCGCATAGCAACGAATCATCCATGGATGCTGACTTCAATGTTGAAGAAGCTGAATCTTGGTCAACTAGGCCGGAAAGAGAAGCAGAAGAGTATCAGCGGTTCGTGGAAGAAACAGAACTAGCGGTTGTTGAGGACCGAAGAAGAAGAGAAATCGCAAGAAGGAAGCGGTCAATGACAGAGCGGTATGAGCTCATCGATGAAGACATGGAGGATGATGCAGAGTATGCTCCAGAACCAGTCCGCAAGACCACCAAGTCGCTGATGAAAGAAGATAAGCTCACTCCTGAGGATTACTACAACCTCTTCAAGAGAAATCCTTTTTGGGGAACAAGGTATCCCCATCTGGAGACCATGAAGGATCTTGGAATTCTGGAGGACGTTGAGCTGCTGTTCGAGAAGTGTCACATGGCGACGCTAATGTCTCATCCTTACCCTGCTTATGAGGATGAGACCATTCAATTCCTTTCGACTGTTCAAGTGGAGTTGTTTGAAGGGCTGTCAGCTGCAGAATTGAGAGAAGAAGGACTGGGATACTTGAGCTTCACCATTGACGGCTGCGACTACGTCATGACCATCAAAACGTTGGAAGACATGTTCGGGTTTCCTAGTGGCACGGGAACGAAACCAAAGTTCATACGAGATGAGATTAAGGCGTTGTGGAACAAAATCGGAGATGACACCACCTTCAGTTCCGCCAGGTCTACGAGCAACTCTATCCGCAATCCGGCTGTCCGCTACTTCCAACGAGCCCTGGCCAATGTCCCTTATGCTAGAAGTATATCCGCTACCTTGACCAACCCAGACATGGAGACGTTGGACTTGGCGTTGAAGAGTTTCCTCCGTTACACCAAGAATGGCGATACAAGCGACACACCTCCGTCCATGTATCTTCTCAACCACCTATGCAGCTACAGAGGGTGGGCCTTATCCAATCGCAAGAAGAGAGTAAAAGGAGCGCTTTGCGTTGGAGGGGTGGTGACACCAATTCTCCAATTTTGTGAAGTCCCTTTGACATCGGCTCCGACTGAACCAAGGTGGATGGACATTGCCCATTTAAAGCTTGCCCATGTGATCGCGCACCAAATGCATGACAAGAGATACGCCTACAAGTTTGACCATCCGGCGGTAGGAGATGCACAATTCCTCATTCCATTCTGCGAAAAGATGACCATCACGGTGAGAGACAACATTGACTTCTCGCCACCCATCGAAACCCTCCATGCTGTGATTGGAGGCTCTTCATCCAGAAACGTTGCTGAAGAAGTAGAAGAACAGAGCGACAATGAAGAGATTAGCTGGGAGAACTATGACACAAGCAGGTTCCACTTCGAAGAACACAAGCCTCCTTCACGAGAAAGCAAGAGTCTCGCTGAATCACACCGGAAGCTCAGTCTAGCTCAGAAATGGTGCAAGTTTCAGGACAAGATCATCAAAAAGTGTATCAAGGCCCTCAGCTGCACATCATCGACTACTGCTGTCGCAAGAGACAACCCGCCCGAAGACATGCCATCCAGACGCCATGACATAGCCCCGCCAAGGCAATCCACCTATCAACAAAGAGAACGCGCCGCCCCACAAGAACCCGCATGGCACTCGTCTCATGAGACGAGAGACCACAAGAAGAGGAAGAATGTGAAGATAGTTCGTTCATCAAGCAAAGGGCGAGTAATGTCAAGAAGGAGATCGCATGATCGCCGAGCTCCACAACCTGCTGGGGTTGCAATTGAGCACAATGATGAGGAGATGGCGGAAACGTAGCTAGGACCTGTAATGCCCACGGATTACACTCAAGCGGAGATGGATGACTGTTGGGGTCGGATCCCACACATTTTTGGTAGGATCCACTTGGATCTGTCCACGTCGTTATTACATAATAATCCTCTCGGATTTCTAGATATTTTATTGGACCTGACCAGTTGGGAGTTCGATTCAGTTTACTAAAAGAGTTCGATCTTTACCAATATGGAGTTCGCTCTTATTCAACATACAGTTCGCATAGAAAAAGGCCGAAGCGGGGAGAATATTGTTCGAGGCTCGCAGTAGCATCAAAGCACGGGAGTTCGAAGTCAGCAAGAAAGAGTTCGGAAGGCCCATGTGAAGCCCAAGACAGTTCAAGTTCAAGCCGTTTCGGTCAAAATGTAACTTATATGATTAATGCGGATCAATATGATTACGAGTAGTAAATAGCCGCATTAATCATATTTTCTCTATAAAAACAACCTCAAACGCATGTGTTTGAGGAGAGACATCTTTTTACTTACTACTACCAAGCAATACAACATACTTTTTTCTCTTACAATTTCGCAAGGCCTTTTGTACTTCGTTCTTATCAAATTCCTTTATTTTATTCTTTTCTTGGTTAATTTCTCTTTCGAATTCTTATATTCATTCGTTGATTTTAAGAGTTTTTCTCCACTAAAATACTTAAAGACAATTGAGTGTGAATCCTACATCCACATTTTGGCGCCGTCCGTGAGGAGTTACCACAAAACTCTTTAATCTCAAAATCCTTCTTTCCCAACCAAGAAACTATGACTGAGCAGCAAGCTTTGAGCGATGCAGTTACCTTGCTTAATCAGACAACCACTAGTCTGACCACTCAGGCAGATTTGTCAAACGCGCAGAACGTTGTTTCAAGCCGTTTAGATACTTTGCCTTCAGTAGCAGCGCGTCAGCGTAGGCTATTCGTAACTCCCGCACAAAACAGGACCGGGAATACCCAAACTCCTCCTGCAGGCCAACCCGCTAGTATTAGAAATCAGGCAGCCGTAGGGGATGGGACTAACCTAACCGGGGAAAGAATTCTCCAGGATCAGGGAAATCCTGCTATTGACGACGGATTCCTTATGGAAAATCCCGATGTCACCTTTTCAGATGATTTCGTCAAAGTTCGTCAAGAGCTTGATGAAATGAAGTCAAAGTTTCATCAGGCGACCAGTTCGGCGCCTGAGATCGATCGAGTAATCGAAGAAACTCGGCGAACACCGTTCACCTCGAGAATCTCGAACCTTCGGATCAAGGATTCTCGAAAGGTCAAATTACCAACTTATGATGGTAAAGGAGATCCTAAAAATCACCTCGCTGCTTTTCAGATCGCTGCTGGCATAATCGATCTAGAACCAAACGAGGAAGATGCCGGATATTGCAAACTATTCTCCGAAAATCTATCCGGATTAGCTCTACTATGGTTCACTCAGTTGGAGCCTGGAACTATTGATAGTTTTAAGGAATTGTCCTCTGCATTCCTAAAACAGTATTCCATGTTCATGGAAAAGGCAACCTCTGATGCATATCTTTGGAATTTAACCCAAGGTCAGAATGAACCACTTCGCAAATATATCGCTAAATTCAAAGAAGTGATAGCCAAAATTCTTGGGGTATCGAACGCTACTGCCCTTCCTGCCTTAAGGAACGGACTTTGGCAAGAATCCCGATTTCGGGAAGAAATCATCGTCAATCGTCCAAGCACCATCCAAGATGCTTTATTCAGAGCTACTAATTGGATGGAGGCAGAAGAAGAAAAGTTTAGCCTCGCTAAAAAGCATCGGCCAGCAAAATTGGTCATTGGAAATCCAACTAAAAAGTTCGAACCAAAAGATCAAAAACGGTTCGGAGTTAATCCTGCTACTAATGCTGTAGGGAAACCCTCCCCAAGCAGAGGAAGATACAATCCTCCTAATACTTGGGTTAGAGATGAGAGTGCCTATTGCGATATTCACAGAGTAAACGGGCACTCCACCAAAGATTGTAGCGTACTCAAAAAGCACCTCACCGAACTGTGGGCAGCTGGAGAGCTCGCTAATTTCAATATGGAGGAATTTGTGGAATCTTATCACAAAGAAAAAGAAGATTCTGAAGCTTCTAATCCTCCTGAAAAGAAACATAAGCCCAATGGGCCCGGAACTCCGAACACTCCTAAGAAAAGGATCGATGTTATAATGGGAGGATCCAAATTATGCCGAGATTCGATCAGATTAATCAAAAGGCACAAGAAATCAGCAGCAATCCAAACCGCTGTGGGTTTTCATTCAAATGAACAAACACCTTCTATCTCTTTTGACAATTCGGACACTCAAGGATTAACAGGACCTCACGACGATGCTCTTGTGATAACTTTAGATGTTGCGAACTTCGAAGTGACAAGGTGCCTAATTGATACTGGAAGCTCGGTAGATCTCATATTTCTAAGCACTTTGCAAAGAATGGGAATCAGTAAAGCCGACATTATCGGTCCACCAGCACCATTGGTAGCTTTCACAAGTGACACATCTATGTCCTTAGGAAACATAAAACTATCAGTACTCGCCGCAGGGGTTCCAAAGATCGTAGAATTCATTATTTTCGACCGACCGGCCGCTTACAACATAATTCTCGGAACTCCGTGGATATACCAAATGAAGGCTATACCTTCAACTTATCACCAATGCGTGAAATTTCCGACTCCTGGAGGAATCGGAACCATTTGAGGAGATCCGGAAACATCGCGTTCTTGCTACCTCATGGGACATCGCTTAAAGCTCAAATAGCAATTAATGATAAACGCGAAGCAAGAAAGCACCTCGCGTTACCCAAGTGCTCTCAGTTCGAATGAAGTTACCATAGAAATTGAAATTAATTCCGAATTTCCAGATCGAAAAGTAAAAATCGGTACTACTTTAGATTCAGAAATCAAAGATCAGTTGGTAACATTTCTAAAGGAAAATAAACATACTTTTGCCTGGTCGGCAAAAGATATGCCCGGAATCGACAAAAGTATCATTACCCATGATTTAAACGTCGATCCCAGTTTTAAACCAATAAAGCAGAAAAGAAGAAAACTGGGTCCTGACCGAGCTCAAGCGGTCAATGACGAAGTTGATAAGCTTTTGAAAATTGGTTCCATTAGGGAAGTAAAGTACCCGGACTGGTTAGCAAACCCCGTGGTAGTCAAAAAGAAGAATGGAAAATGGAGAGTATGTGTCGATTTCACTGACATTAACAAAGCATGTCCAAAAGACAGTTTTCCTCTCCCTCATATCGAACGGCTTGTAGAATCAACGGCCGAAAATGAACTCTTAACATTCATGGATGCATTTTCTGGATATAATCAGATCATGATGAATCCCGAAGATGAAGAGCAAACATCCTTCATAACAGATAGAGGAATCTACTGTTATAAACTTATGTCATTCGGTTTAAAAAATGCCGGGGCAACATACCAACGTTTAGTTAACATAATGTTTGCAAAACATTTGGGCAAAACGATGGAAGTTTATATAGATGACATGCTCGTAAAATCTCTTAAGAAATCCGAGCACATCACTCATCTCGAACAATGTTTCAAAATTCTGAATGAGTTCGGAATGAAATTAAATCCAGCTAAATGTTCTTTTGGTGTGCCTTCCGGAGAATTCCTGGGGTACATAGTCACGGAAAGAGGAATAGAAGCAAATCCTAATCAGATTAACGCTTTCCTCACAATGCCTTCGCCAAAAAACATTAAAGAGGTCCAACGATTAACGGGCAGAATTGCTGCATTAAATCGTTTCATCTCGAAATCTACCGATAAATGTCTCCCTTTTTATCAAATTTTAAAAGGAAACAAAAAATTTCGGTGGGATGATTAATGCGAAGCAGCATTTAGTCAACTCAAAACTTATCTGACAACACCGCCGGTTCTCTCAAAACCTGAGTCAGATGAGAAACTTTACCTTTACATTTCAGTTTCTAATCATTCTGTAAGTAGGGTTTTAGTTCGAGAGGACCGAGGTGAACAAAAGCCAATTTTCTACATAAGTAAATCTCTTACTAGTCCAGAAACGAGATATACCATGATGGAAAAATTAGCTTTAGCAGTAGTCATATCTGCTAGAAAACTCAGACCTTATTTCCAATCTCATTCGATAGAAGTTTTAACTTCTCATCCACTTCGCTCAATTCTTCACGGTCCAAGTCAGTCCGGTAGATTGGCGAAATGGGCAATCAAACTCAGTGAGTACGATATAGAATACAAAAGTCGAACTAGCGCAAAAGCACAAGTTCTGGCTGATTTTCTAACCGAACTACCATTAGATGATGGAATCCTTATTGAAACGGACTCCACATGGAAATTACATGTAGATGGCTCTTCTTCTAAACAAAGATCCGGAATTGGTATTAGGCTCGAAACTCCGACAAAGGAAATAATCGAACAATCATTTCGATTAATGTTCCCGGCTTCGAACAATGAAGCGGAATACGAAGCTCTCTTAGCAGGACTTCGGCTTGCTCTTGCAATTGGAGCAGAAAAAATAATAGCTTATTGTGATTCTCAGCTAGTTGTAAACCAGTTCGCTGGAGATTACGAAGCTAAGGCTCCTCGAATGGAAGCCTATCTTTCGGCTGTCAAAAAATTAGCCGGAAAATTCAAAGAATTCGAATTAGTTCGAATACCTCGAGGAGAAAACACTTCGGCAGACGCTTTAGCTGCCCTAGCTTCTACCTCAGATCCCGAGCTCAGACGAGTTATCCCAGTTGAAGGTATTTCTTCGCGAAGTACTTCAGTTGAAGAAACAGAAAACGATAACATTTTGGAGGCCGAACATATCAAAACTCCAAAATTAAGTACCGGAAATTAAAATAGTTCACTTGTCGTCACCAGATCACGAGTAAAATCTCAAGATGACGAACTTACTCCACCACTGGAACTTTCTAAAAGAAAGCCAAGAAGAAAATTAAAGGATCAAGTGGTTCCCATTAAAGAACCGTCTCGAACTGAACAGGCACCTCCAAGTGACGAAGAAGTTCGGGAAACAGTCGAAGATCCTGATATTCCTTCCGAACCCGAACCAAGGAAGTTCATACTCAAGGATAATACTTCTGCTAATGATTGGGGGGCTGACTGGAGGGTACCCATCAAAATTTTTATTCTTAATGGAGAACTACCATCGAACAAGTGGCAAGCTCGCAAATTAAGAATCATCAGCGCTAAGTATTGCATAATTAAAGATTCATTATACAAGCGAGGTGTCAGTGGCTGATATGTTGTGATTTTATCGGTTTTGAGTCTTTGTTTTCTTTTCTACATCATATGTTTTATAGAGTCAAAGTGTGTTTTTAGAATCTTTTAGTCTTTTATCGAGTCTTTACAGTTTTTAGGTTGCTTTGGAGGAAAACGAGCTGTTTTGGGTTATAAACACACTTTTGGAGATGCAGTTTCGTTTAGAAGTGTCACACGTTTGGCCTCAGATGGAAGACTTCCCACCGTTAGATCTTTCTGAAATTTTGAAACAAGATATATGAAGATGTTATCTTGATTTTACAAGTGATTTGAAGGAAATCTAACGGTGCATTCAAGAGTTATACCCGAATTAGTGAAGACAAGTCATTCTGGCGAGCATTTGAAGCAGTTGCAGAATTAGAAACCAGAAGCTCCAGATCGATCGATCCACACAGGGATCGATCGATCCACTTCCCTGACGGATGAGAAACATTCCAGACACTGCTGGATCGATCGATCCTCTCTTGGATCGATGATCCCTTCCCCAGATGTAATTTTGGCCCAGATTTGACCCGATTCACTCCAGATCCGACCCGGCTCGTCTCCTATTGTTTTAAAACCCTATGCTCGACTTTTGAGACATTGTTTTTGATATTTTTCAGTTCTAAACTTTGTTCTTTGGTTTGTAAGCAACTTTGGGGCAAAGGAATCCATCCTCTTGACACTTGGAGAAGATTTCTAAACCCTTTCTTGTTATTTCTACAATTTCATCATGTTTTCTTCATTGATTTTTGTTGTCTCTTCTCTATGTGTGAGTAGTTCTCAATTGGGTTTTAGGGTTCTAATTAGGAGATTCAATGGATTAATGGATTGATTGTTATTAGGAATTCTCATTCTCTAGGTTCTTTGATTTACATGTTCTTAATGCTAGAATAGGAATGATCACCCTGTTGTAGATTCTAGGTTTTTCTATGCATCAAAAGTGTTCGATAGAATGCCTGAAAGAATGTGAATTGAGAAATGTATTTCTAGCCAATGAAAGTTGAAGTTAGGACGCATTGTGAACTAAATGAACTTGTTTGATAATGCGAATTTGACTAGGAAATTACATGCGAAAGTTTAGTAATCGAGTAGTCAAATTTAGTGATTAATGTCTTGAAAGGGAATTAGTCTAAATATGTTCATGTTCAAGAACGGTGCTTAATTGTTGAATTCCTTGTCTCATGTTTCTATTATTCGTTGATCTCTGAAATACCTTAATGCCCAATGCCTTTTAATCTTGAAGTTAAATCGTTTAATTAATTTGCATTTTTATTTTACAATCTGAAAACTCAAACAAAACAACTCTTCGCTTTAGCTAAGAACGAGTCTCGGAAGTCTTTAGTGTACCATTGGTTCTTGTGGATCGACCCCGTATATACTGCCTTGCGGTTAAGTGTATCAGGTAATTACTCGAGCAATCAAGTTGGCGCCGCTGCCGGGGACCAATTGCGTTACCTAGGGATTTAGGATTAGTTTTTTAGTCTAGAGCATTTTTATTTATTGCTAACTTTCTTTTTTTTTTATTTTATGCCATGGAATACAATGATTTGCCGCAAAAAGATGATGAACCATATGTGGAGCCACCGTTTGATGAGAGTGTTCTTACACCGGAACAAAAAGTGATGTTGGATGAATTTCACAACGAACATCCGACATTGGTAAGGAGTGACTTAGCGATTTTGATCCGGTCGAACCTCATATCACATCGGGCAGCATGTGAAGGAAGGGAACTTACATTTCTGGAAGAACAAGAAGCCCATGCACTTGAAAAGGTAATATATTGGATTCCACCAAGTGAACTAGAAGGTACATGCGTTCCATCCCTTGAAATTCATGATGTTGAGGATATTCATATGCCATGCATTGAAGATGTGAATTCTAGTTTGCATACTCCCATGATCATTGATGAATGTTACGATTTGATATGTGAGTCTCAACAACTAGCTACTTTAAGAGCAGAAAAACTTGCTAGGGATTACCATGAAATATGTTTTGATATTGAATATCATTGTGCTTTGAAAGTTCATGATCTCGAGTTTAAGTTTTCAATGCCTGAAATATCTAGATCTCTTCTTGACGAATCTTACTTAGGAGTTGTGTTTGATATTGATAAGATTTTAAATGAGAGTGAAGATCCCGAGGTTAATTATATGGATGGAGATATTGTGCTATATGAGATCAATGGCGATGAAGTTGATTATTTTGTTCAAACCTCTTGTAACCAAGAAATTGACTTTATTTTTCCTCCAAATGCATTTGATCCTTATGAGCATTCAACCATCAAGGAATATTTCAAAGTATATGCTACATTTGTAGTAATTATTCTTGATGTGAATTTTATCTCTTTATCATGGATAATTGTGTGTTACTTGGCAAATCTCATTTCTTGCACTAACAGGAGAAGGACAAAAGGTCCACTGGCACAACCTTTTGATTCTTATGATTAATATTTTGTGTTGAGCGGTCAAGCTTACGACCTAAAAAAAGTGCTTTGTGGGAGGCAACCCACCATGTATCCCAAGTAAGTTTTCTCTTTCTCCTTTTCGCATTTTCATTTCTTTTTTATTTCTTTTGAGTGTGTCTAGCATTTTCCTTTCGAATTGTTTTCACACCGAGTCGGTGTGAAGCAAGTCGGGGGGAGGATGTCATTTGTCTACTAATCGAGTTTGCTTTGGTTGTTTCTTTTGATGTTTTCCTTTTGAGTCATCGAGTCTGTTTTATCGAGTCAAAATCGTGTCTTTTATTGAGTCAAAATGTTGTCTGAGAACTATGATCTTTTCTTAGGGATTTGCACCATGTTTGATCTCATTGCCTTGAGACCATTTTAGCATTATTCGATAACTTGGAAGTTCAGGAAAATCCATGACTAGATCACTCTATAGTAGTCCCTATCTCTTTGAAATTCGGATGAATTGAGCTTTACTTATATAGTTGAACTTAATATGGACTTAATTTATCTCACTTAGGGGCTTGAGAATCATGTAATGGATCATACATTCAGAGTTTTGTTTGCATCATTTCTACCACTCTTTGCTAACTCTGAATGGCTAGACTCATTTTTAGTCTAGTACCACACCTGTTTCCCCACCCATTGTTTGAAACCTCATGCATTCTTATATGATCATCATGATATGCATCCATGTGCGAAAACTACGGAGTATACGGACCGACATAGCTTTCCTTCTGTTAGGATAGTGAGTTGTAGTTTACTGGTTGCTGATATATGATGAGATTGAGCCACTATGGTTTGGAGGTTGTATTCATGGGATATGTTGTTATCGCTTGCGGTTTTTCTTGATGCAGATTATGTGAGACACCGGTTCCACTCCCCCGTTTAAAAAAAAAAAAAAAAAAAAAAAAAAAAAAATAGAAAGAAAAAAACGGAAATTAAAAGAATAAACGGGAAAGGAGAATAAATGGAACCGGAAATGTCGAGTTGATATTAGTTACGTTGATAAGCATCAAGGGTACACATTGATTTGAATGGGGTAGTGTGTTGGTTGATTTGATCTGAGCTTAAGGGAAGCTATGTACCTCCTAGTTGGTATGTGTCTCACTGTGATTTCGCATAATGACATGCATCCGTTTTACACTGTTTGAGAACTCGAAACACTTGAGCCACCAAATATTAGCCCTTTTTACCAAGCCCATAACGTGTTTGATACCCCCTTTGTGAGAGTACACGCCACTGCTAATGAATGTTAAATGGTTAAGTTATCTTACTCTGAAAGTTCTTTTAGATCTCGGGACTTAATTTTGTTGCCACGGTTATGGCGAAGTACAGTCTAGTATGGTTTGATGAGTTTTGTGATAGTGGTTTGCAGGCAATTGATAAGAGCATGATCCCGAAAAAAAAAATGTGAGTTCTCGTGTTTTCAAACCTCTTCTCTAGATAAGGATTTCTGCTTTCCTTGAGGACAAGTAAAGATCTAAGTCGGGGGGAGTTGATATGTTGTGTTTTTATCGGTTTTGAGTCTTTGTTTTCTTTCTTACATCATATGTTTTATCGAGTCAAAGTGTGTTTTTAGAGTCTTTTAGTCGTTTATCGAGTCTCTGCAGGTTTTAGGTTGCTTCGGAGGAAAACGAGCTGTTTTGGGATATAAACACACTTTTGGAGATGCAGTTTCGTTTACAAGTGTCAGACGTTTGGCCTCAGATGGAATACTTTCCACCGTTAGATCTTTCTGCAAGTTTGACACAAGTTAGATGCAGATGTTAGCTTGAGTTTACAAGTGGTTTGAAGGAAATCTAACGGTGCATTCAAGAGTTATACCCGAATTAGTGAAGACAGGTCATTCTGCCGAGCATTTGAAGCAGTTGCGGAGTTGGAGACCAGAAGATCCAGATCGATCGATCCCCTTGTGGATCGATCGATCCCATCCTCTGACGGACGAGAAGCAGTTTCCAGTAACTCGGGATCGATCGATCCACCCACCGGATCGATCGATCCCTTCCTCAGACGTATTTTTGGCCCAGATTTGACCCGATTCACTCCAGATCCGACCCGGCTCATTTCCTATTGTTTTAAAACCCTATGCTCGACTCTTTACACAGGATCTTTGATATTTTTCAGTTTTAACTTTGTTCTTTGGTTTGTAAACAACTTTGGGTAAAGAAATCCATCCTCTTGACACTTGGAGAAGATTTCTAAACCCTTTCTTGTTATTTCTACAATTTCATCATGTTTTCTTCATTTATCTTTGCTGTCTCTTTCTCTCTGTGTGAGTAGTTCTCCTATTGGGTTCTAGGGTTCTAATTAGGAGATTCAATGGATTGATTGTTGTTTGGAATTCTCATTCTCTAGGTTCTTTGATTCACATGTTCATAATGCTAGAATAGGATTGATCACCCTGTTGTAGATTCTAGGTTTGTCTATGCATCAAAAGTGTTCGATAGAATGCCTGAAAGAATGTGAATTGAGCAATGTATTTCTAGCCAACGAAAGTTGACGTTAGGACGTATTGTGAACTTAATGAACTTGTTTGATAATGCGAATTTGACTAGGAAATTACATGCGAAAGTTTAGTAGTCGAATAGTCAAATTTAGTGATTAATGTCTTGAAAGAGAATTAGTCTAGTTGTGTTCATGTTCAAGAACGGTTCTTAATTGTTGAATTCCTTGTCTCATGTTTCCATTGTTCATTGATCTCTGAAATACCCTATGGCCCAATGTCTTTAAATTCATAAGTTAAATCGTTTAAATTATTTGCATTTTTATTTTACAATCTAAAAACTCAAACAAAACAACCTTTCCGCTTTAGCTAAGAACGAGTCTCGGAAATCCTTAGAGTATCTTTGGTCCTTGTGGATCGACCTCGAATAAACTACCTAACGGTTAGATATTTCGGGTAATTACTCGAGCAATCAGCGACCCTTATCTTTTATGTATTTTCGGACCCGAAATTGAAATAGTGACAAGCGAGGTCCACGAAAGACTTTGTGGTAGTCATTCTTCGGGACGATCAATGGCTTTCAAAATCAAACGATTAGGATATTTCTGGCCAACTATGATTTCTGACTTCATCGATTACGCCAAACGGTGTAAAAAGTGCCAGATGCACGCTCCTCTTATTCACCAGCCGTCTGAATTTTTGTCATCTATATCCGCTCCATACCCTTTCATGAGATGGTCAATGGATATAGTTGGTCCGATGCATCGTTCAACACGAGGCGTCCAATACTTATTAGTTCTAACGGACTATTTTTCCAAATGGATTGAAGCTGAAGCTTACATAAACATAAAAGATTCTGTGGTAAAGACATTCTTGTGGAAACACATTATTTGTCGCTATGGAGTTCCCTACGAAATAGTAACGGACAATGGTCCTCAATTCATTTCAAATGACTTTGAAGATTTTTGTTCCGCTTGGGGAATAAAACTTAGCTACTCAACGCCGAGGTATCCTCAAGGAAATGGGCAAGCGGAAGCTTCCAATAAAACCATTCTCAGAAATCTTAAAAAACGCTTGAGTACTTGAAAAGGTGGGTGGTATGACGAGCTGCAACCTGTGTTGTGGGCTTATCGAACAACCCCAAGGCGAGCAACGGGAGAAACTCCATTCTCATTAGTTTATGGGATGGAAGCAGTAGTCCCAGCCGAGGTGAATGTTCCTGGTTTACGCCGGAGCAAAGCTCCACTTAACGAGGAATCGAATTCCAAATTATTAGAAGACGTTCTCGATACAATTGATGAAAGGCGAGACCAATCCCTTATTCGACTTCAGAACTATCAGCAGTTGACCGCTCGATACTATAACTCAAAGATGAAAAACAGACCTTTAAATGTAGGAGACTTTGTTTTAAGGCGAGTGTTCGATAACACAAAAGAAGAAGGAGCTGGAAAACTCGGTATTAACTAGGAAGGCCCTTATCAAATCACAAAAAAAATCCGAAATGGTGTATACCGTTTACAAGACCTCGACGGTAATCCCGTTCAAAGGTCTTGGAACATCATCAACTTGAAAAAGTTTTATTGATAAAATAAAAAAATTTCGAACTACGATTTGGCTTGATCCTATTTTGGGTACATAGGCAGCTCACTAAACACGAGTCCAACTATAAAAATAAAAATATTATTCCAATCATGGAATCTTGTTTTTATCCTCGGGCATGAATATAAAAATACGTTGCGAATAATGTATAAATAAATATTTCTAGCTAAGCAAAAACCAGATCTAGAAGGGTCTTGAATTACGGAATAGCTCTGCTCCTTGGCCTGCGAGGTCAACGATGCTCATAATGCAACCTGGCATGTTTCCGTACTCTTGAAGTCCTAGTTCGATCCAATCGGAAGGATGGGCTTCGAGGCGATGAAGCTCGCGAGCAATATCGAGGCGACGCTTCTCTAGCTCGCTTCTCCTTTTCCTAATCTCTTTTTTTCTCATCTTCGAGCTCGTCGTGCCGAATGATAAGCTGAAGAAAATAAAACGCTCCGTTTAGCAATGACAAAAGTAGTCAAGCCGTTTAGACGACCAAGTTTAGACGACCAATTTGAGAGAAGAAGACTGGAAAGACCTTGGACGGAGTGAGGATTAACTCGGAAAAAGAACTAGTATTTCCTCCAAGGCCCATCATGCGAGGGCATTCCGTCGATTAGATTACGGTCAAAGATAGGATTCATAGAAAAATACCCGCCGCTGTGGATTCACGGGCTCTAAATAGCCCTAAGAGTTCGTTAGTGGTGAGAGAAAACCCTGCTTCTGCCGAAACAGTCAGGGTACTCAGGACATATCGGAGAAAGTTGGGAGCCATTTGGGGAAAAGCAATCCCCAGATGGAGGAGGTACAAAAGGAGAACTTCCGGTATGGGAAAAAATAAACTGCAACCTTTGAAATAGACTTCGTAAGCACAACAGTAACCTTCTGGTACTATTTTCGGAGACTCGTTGGGTTTAGGAAGGGAGAATTCTATTTCCTGAGAGATGTTGCAGAGGCGCCGAAGAGCGCCAAGGGAAGCATGGGTCGATTGAGACCTAAAATGCGGACCAAATTTATCTCCACTTTGGGTGAAGACTTTGTTCCCTCTGGGAACAGGGATTCCCTGACTATCATCCTCGTTGTCTAAGACATAAACGGCTGGGGAAGACATTTTTTACTAAGAGGTTTTTCTGTCTCTGGTTTGGTAAAAGCTTTTTAGGGTGAATGTACGCTGTAAAAGCCGTCGTTCCATTTAACCCTATTTAGCGGAAAACCGCCTCGAAAATATTGGGAAGCGGGACAGTTTTCCCCGCAGTATTAATATAAAATTAAGAAATTAATGATGACGGTTGTCAGGGAAATTAAATCATTTGATTATCCGAGATCGGCGTAACAGCGTAAAACATGGAGAAATTCCAGAATGTTAAAGATCTCGAGTCATTAATTACTATTTACTTAAGTCTTCCAAGCCGAGCACTCGGCTCGCAAGACTTGGGGGGCTAAATGTTGGGGTCGGATCCCACACATTTTCGGTAGGATCTACTTGGATCTGTCCACGTCGTTATTACATAATAATCCTCTCGGATTTCTAGATATTTTATTGGACTTGACCAGTTGGGAGTTCGATTCAGTTTACTAAAAGAGTTCGATCTTTACCAGTATGGAGTTCGCTCTTATTCCACATACAGTTCGCATAGAGAAAGGCTGAAGCGAGGAGAATATTGTTCGAGGCTCGCAGTAGCATCAAAGCACGGGAGTTCGGAGTCAGCAAGAAAGAGTTCGGAAGGCCCATGTGAAGCCCAAGACAGTTCAAGTTCAAGCCGTTTCGGTCAAAATATAACTTATATGATTAATGCGGATCAATATGATTACGAGTAGTAAATAGCCGCATTAATCATATTTTCTCTATAAAAACAGCCTCAAACGCATGTGTTTGAGGAGAGACATCTTTTTACTTACTACTACCAAGCAATACAACATACTTTTTTCTCTTACAATTTCGCAAGGCCTTTTGTACTTCGTTCTTATCAAATTCCTTTATTTTATTCTTTTCTTGGTTAATTTCCCTTTCGAATTCGTATATTCATTCGTTGATTTTAAGAGTTTTTCTTCACTAAAATACTTAAAGACAATTGAGTGTGAATCCTACATCCACAATGACTACATCTCCAGGCAATTTTCCTGAGGTAACACACCAAAACACAATTGTAAATACCGCTTTTGTTTTTGTTTCTTGTGTTTATCTTGAATTCTTTCACAAATTTTTATTACACAAGGGACTGTGTAATTTAAGTTTGGGGGAGAGTTCAAGACGTATTTGACTTGTTTTTTGTGAATATCATTTGAGTCTGCATATCATCTAAGACATAGAAAAAAACAAAAAAATTTGAAAATTTCTGAAAATGTATTCCACACAAACAAAGTGTTCATGTAGTTGCATTGCATTTAGGATCGAGTCTAGAGTGTTTCATTCAGGATTGTTGCATATGCATAGGAGATATAAGGAAATAACCTTGTAAGCATGTTGATTTACTGAATAAACTCAATGCCCTCGTTACTAGTTGTCAGATGCATTTGAATGACTTTGAAGTAAAACCGCACCATGTTCTATAGAAACCACTCGATTGCAAGTCATGACACCTTTCCCTGTTAATTTGAACTTGAATCTGACTTATAATTATCATGTTTGCATCGGTTTTGAACTCGTGAATAGAATACATACTTGGATTTTCTTTCACTTATTCACCACTCTTGTTAATCCAAGTAGCTGCTTCTGTTATTGGAGTAGTTTCCCCACCCTTAACCAACCCTTCTTTCAAGCCATGTTATTTGTGAGAGCATGTGAGGCCTATTTCAGGATTGAGCTTGGTAGAACGTGTTAGGTTTGAGCCGACAAGAGTAGTATCTCATGTAGTTCCAATCCGCGTTTTCGGACTTGGTAGGACTAGGTGGGAACTTATTTGGGGATTGAGATTGAGTGTAAAAAGAAAAAAAGAAAAAAAAACGGGTTAGAGTCTTTAGGAGAAGGAAGCTGAAAACCATATTCAGGTCTAGCGAATGTTTGGGAAGCAAAGAATTGTTAAGTTATGCTCTAAAAAAGATGGCAACAAAAACAAAAAAAGATTATAAGAGCCATAAGAGTTTAAGAAAAACCCAATTCACTAGACTAGACTCGTAGAGTATAGAAAGCTTCCCCTTAAGAACAAGAGCCAAAGAAAAGAAAAGACAAATTGATCCAAGAAAAAATCGAAATATGCCTTTAGTGCAAAAGGGTAGACTTAGGATCATCAATGAGTTTAGAAATAGGACCATCTACTTGTTATTCACAGTTTATGTCATTGGGTAGATGGGGTGCTATTCTTGTATGCATAGGTTGGCACTTACCTTTAGCATTCTTCTAAAGCTCAGTCCATTTTCATTGAGAGTCCCCTGTTATTAAAATCTAAACCACCTTAAAGGGACCGTCTTTGTCTCATAACCCGTCCTTAGCCAAACGAGTTCACTAACGATGCACAGCTTGATTCATGTTTTTGAACTTAATGAATGCTAAAGGGATTGGTTGATTTTGACGCATTATGCAATTGAGTGTGGGTTTGGATCATAACAGAGCATGGCTAAAGTTTTTAAGTAGAAGTGGTTCACCTCGCATCTTAGAACTATTAACTTGGACATTGAGCTTAATTACTTCATCACATATTTTGGTTCTGAGTCCCCAACTTCAAACCTCTCCTCCCGCTTATGTTTTCTTGTTTGCTTGAGGGCAAGCAAAAACTAAGTTTGGGGGAGTTGATATGTCTATAATTTGCATGATTTAAGCATTCATTCTTCATCACTTTGTCATTGTTTCAATCACATTTCATCTCATCAATAGTCATTTTAGTGTGTTTTGCATACTTAGGACGTTTTTTTTGCCATAACTCATAGGACTTCGGCCATAACCACAGAGCTTTGAGAGGCAATAAGAAGCTTGGTTTGTGTTTTTGGTGTCAAATATGACTAGATCTCGTGTGTTTGATTGGGTATAAGAACTAGAACCGCAACCGGATCCCGTAAGCTAAAGTAGTGTTTTTTCGTTTAGAAGCTCCAAAACCGAAAACTCATAGGACTTCGGCCATACCCACAAAGCTTTGAGAGGCAATAAGAAGCTTGGTTAGTGTTTTTGGAGTCAAATATGACTAGATCTCATGTGTATGATTGGGTATAAGAACAAGAACCGCAACCGGATAACGTAAGCTGAAGTAGTGTTTTCCCGTTTAGAAGCTCCAAAACCGAAAACTCATAGGAATTCAGCCATAACCACAAAGCATTAAGAGGAAATAAGAAGCTTGGCTAGTGTTTTTGGAGTTAAATATGACTAGATCTCGTGTGTATGATAAGGTATATGAACTAGAACCGCAACCGGATCCCGTAAGCTAAAGTAATGTTTTTCCGTTTGGAAGCTCCAATACCAAAAACTCATAGGACTTTGGCCATATCCACAAAGCTTTGAGAGGCAATAAGAAGCTTGGTTAGTGTTTTTGGAGTCAAATATGACTAGATCACGTGTGGATGATTGGGTATAACACCTAGAACCGCAACCGGATCCCGTAAGCTAAAGTAGTGTTTTTCCGTTTAGAAGCTCCAAAACGAAAACTCATAGGACTTCGGCCATAACCACAGAGCTTTGAGAGGCAATAAGAAGCTTGGTTAGTGTTTTTGGAGTCAAATATGGCTAGATCACGTGTGTATGATTGGGTATAACAGCTGATATGGATCAGTCCCATTCTAATTTTTTTTGTCTATATAAAAATAATTTATAGGCTTGTGATACTCTAAAAATATCACCCATTTACATGGTCTAAACTCACTTTGTCCTTTGTTGTTTTTGTTTGATATCT
This sequence comes from Arabidopsis thaliana x Arabidopsis arenosa, assembly GCA_019202795.1. Classification (NCBI taxonomy): domain Eukaryota; kingdom Viridiplantae; phylum Streptophyta; class Magnoliopsida; order Brassicales; family Brassicaceae; genus Arabidopsis; species Arabidopsis thaliana x Arabidopsis arenosa. The sequence goes on along the minus strand of CM032923.1, from coordinate 13,009,718 downwards.
CTCAACCAATCCTTGCATTCATCTGCTGAGCCTCTAGGATAAGCTAGTTGCCATGTGAGCACTGTCTGTTGCCATTCACGCATGACGGATCCTCCGCGAAGATCCGCAATTTTCATGATCTCTCTGCCATTAACAAAAGGTTTGATAGATATATTTCTCGCGTCTTGTCCAGTTTGAAATCCACTTTCCTGATTTCTTGATCTTCGTTTATGCCGTCAAACGTAGACAACAACAAAGATGTTCATAGTGCAACACGCCACAAGTCTTTAATTTCTCTAAGAATAAACTCTGTGAGTACTCTTAGTCTTGAAGTTACTGGGACCTCTAGATCAAGAACATCAGTGGCCGAATCAAGTATAACATTCATTTTTCAACTTAAGGGGACTAAACAACGGTATCAATCTCTCCGTGGTACGGTGTATAGTCATAATCATTTCAGCGTCAATAGTCTTCCGCTTCATGGAGAATTCAAAGATGTGGTTGACAACAGAAACCGATTTACCTTTATCATCCTTGTAAACGGTTTTTCGAAAAGGAAGAAACAGAGCAGTATACAGAGTAAGTCTTCTTTCTTCATCACTGAACTTACATAACCCAAGTTCTTGAATGAGACTCCACATAGCCTCCAATAAGCATTCTCTTTAGCCGTACCAAATTTCAAGTCCGGTAAGCATTCTCTTTCTGCTTATGGTTGAAGTCCGGTAACCGTAGGAGAGACGTTCTCTCCTATAAGCATTCTCTTTAGCCGTTGATGTATCACGGATTTTACCGATTTTAGCCGTGATATATGTATTGTTTTTAGAGTCTTTTTGTTGTTTCTAGAGTGTTTTTGAGTCTTTTCAGGTTTTTACACGTTCGGGACCAATTTGGAGATTATGGATCATTCTGGAACAAAACCGAGAAGTTATGTTGCGCGAGCAATCCGGAAACGAAAATACGTGCAAGTGTCGAACGACACCACCCCTAGTGTCGGTCGACACCAAGATCTGACGGCAATTGAATTTCGCGTCTTATTGAAGTTATGAAGATTTACAGATTCTCCCCAGAAGTTTTCCCTATTTTCAAAGAAGTCCATGCACGTTTTTAAGGACATATATATAGATTTTTAGGGTTTTGTTTTAGAGACATCTCTCATATTCTCATTCTATTGTACTTTGGAGCTTGAACCCTTTGGGAGATAATTGGAGAGAGCTCCTCCAGAGAAGATCTTTCTTAACTCATCTCTTTTATTGAATCTCTTTATGCTTTATGTTCATAACATGTTGTTTGTTTCAATCTCCATGTCTGAGTAGTTTGCTTGTTAGGTTTAGGGATTCTCATTAGGGATTTAGATGAATTAGTAGATCGATTACCTATTAGGATTAATCCATAGAGTTCTTCATCTAGGTTGTTCTTAACGCTTGTTCTAGAGTAGCTAACTAGAACCTGATCTTAGGATAATAGGTAGATTCGAGAGGTCATCTATTACTGGAACTATCTTATGTGGGCAGAAATTACTAGATACATTCGAGAGGTGGTCTAGGAATATCTGTGAACAAATCAAACCTGTTATTAATGCTAGTCTAATTCTAGGAGTTTACATTCGAGAGGTGGAACTTCCTGATATTAGGTTTAGTTAGTTGATTCATTTGAGAGGTGGTTGGCTATAAATTAGTGATTTGAGTTCTAGAACGGTTCGTTAATAATCCTAGCTAATTAATTTGCTAGATATACTATTTATTTATTTTTCGAGAAATCTCTAAGCCTGACGATTTCATCCATCTGTTTTACAACCGATTTACTTGCTTGCTTTTATTTAATTTACTTAATTTCTTGTTTAGCTTAATTCGAACCATGTTAGTCTATTGTGTGTACACGAGAGCTTTGTGGAATTCGACCCTAAAGTACTGCAATTGATCTCTTATTTGAGAGAGTAGTCTTAGGTCTTAATTTGACTCACATCAAATTTGGCGCCGTTGCCGAAGTTCTCTTCGCTCCACCATTAGATTAGGTGTTGAATTTAGCCTAAACTTTTATTTTCTTTTGTTACTCACGTGATTTTCTTTCTTTGGTTTCTTGTGTTTCAGGAACTTCAGGAATTCAATCACAACAACGATGGACGATTTTGACGAGAGTGTCGACCGACACCAACTGAGTGTCGATCGACACCACACGGGCAACAGGCCAACAACGTTTGCTGATTACAACAGACTCGATCCCTTCTACTCTAATCGATCACCGATCAGACCACCTCCACCTGCAAGAGCTGATTTTGCATTCAAACCATGGTATTATGATTTCGTTTCTAAGAACCAGTTCGATGGTTTAGAAGGTCAATTGCCTTTTGATCACATCGAGAAATTCGAAGACATGGTTTCAAGCATCAAAGCAGAAGGCCTTCCACTTGACTACTTGCTCTGCAAACTCTTTCCATACTCTCATGGAGAAAGAGGAACTATCTGGCTTAGACAATTGAGACCAGGATCTCTAACTACTTGGCAGGAAGTTAAGGATGCATTCTTAATCAACTTTTATGATGAATCAATGTCCGAAGAAGTGAGATTGCAGATTTCTTCCTTTTCTCAAGGTCCTACAGAGTCTTTCAAGGCAGCTTGGTTAAGATTCGGATCATATCAGAGGAATTGTCCGCATCATGGATTCACTGAAGTTCGTCTACTTGGCATATTCTTCAAGGGCATTGATTATCGTTACCAAGTCATACTCGATGGAGCAAGCAATGGAAATTTCACCACAAGGACACCCAGCGAAGCAACAAGTCTTATTGAGAATTCTGCTTCCTGCTATGGCATCAGAGGCATTGATAACAAAAGAAGACAGCTCGCCGCCAAAGTTGACTCCAAGAAACTGGAACAGTCCGAGATCCATTCTGTCAGCACTTCATGCCAGAGCATCCAGCATCCCGCCCACAGTACCACCCAACCTTCACCGTCCACCAGCAATATCGACGCTATGCTCGAAGCCATCTCTACCTAACTTTCAGCTTTGGCTAGTCAGGTTAACAACATGAGCGCCCAAATTAACAATAAGACGCCCTCCAACGAAGATGTTTGTGCAGTTCAGTTGAGGAGTGGACTTCAACAAACGATCTCAGAGATGCCCCTCATGACTGCTTGTCATGCTGTTTTGATGGAAAGCGATGTTGATCTCGTGGAAGTTACAGAGAGCGAAGCTGATTTTGTGGTTGCAGAGGCAGTGTCGACCGACACCAGTTCAGAAATCCAAGAAATTAAGCTCTGACGACGCAAACTCGACCTGGCTGGACACTGATTGCATGTATGACTCGAAACACAGTCTTAGTGTCGACCGACACCACCTGAGTGTCGATCGACACTCCTCCGGTACAGAAGCAGAATCGATGTTTGACGATGCAGAATCGAGCGAGCTCGACACAGAAGAGTCGACGCTAGACAGCAGTGTCGACCGACACTCCCCTAGTGTCGATCGACACTGGCCACAGATTGCACCAATTAGACTTGAATTTCCACCTGTTGCTGAACAAGTCTACACGCCTCAAATTCCTTGTCCAATGCCTCGACGGTCTACGAAGGAGATCCATGAGGAATGCTACAAGGGTATCATGGATAAGACTGTACCTGAGTTACCTTCGGTTGATATAGAGCATTTGTCATCACCGCTTCAAAGTGCTATTATACTGTATGAAGATCCACAGAAGCAGAAGGATAAGAAGAAGACAGTGGTTGTCTCGCAAAAGGTCAGTGCCATGATTCAGAGTAGGATTCCAGAGAAGCTACCCGATCCAGGAAGCTTTGTACTCGATTGCTACATATCTACAGGAAGATTTCCTCATTCTCTTTGTGATCTTGGCTCTTGCATCAACTTGATTCCCCATTCTGTTGCTTTAAGACTTGGGATGACTAATTACAGGCCTACCAGGATTACTCTTCTCTTAGCTGATCGTTCAAAGAGAATCCTTAAGGGTATCTTAGCATATGTTCCGGTTCAGATTGGTGAATGCTTAATTCCGACTGATTTTATGGTATTAGCATATGAAGAAGAACCTCCAGATCCTCTTATTTTGGGGAGATCGTTCTTAGCTACTGCTGGTGCTCAGATTGACGTGAAACAAGGCAGAATTTCTCTACATGTGTGTCATATGGTTATGACTTTTGATATGGACAAGCTGAGGAAGCCACCTACCATTGATGGTCTAGTGTTTTCTGTAGAGACCTCCACAGACATTACTGTTGGGTATGTCAAGGAGTTGAGTTCTATTGAGCAAGTGAGTATGCAAGCTTCTAAGCTTGAGGATTGGAGTGGTGACCATCTCTTCAGTACTAGGCTCCAGGATGAGGTACAGATCAGTGATAAGCTGCTACAGGATGATGTTTTTCTGATGGAGACATGGATTGCTGAGCTAAGTTGCAGAAACAGTGCAGAAATTTGAGCTGCAGGCTTAATGTCGATCGACACCACCATGGTGTCGGTCGACACCAGCTTCGACGAGACGGACCTTTGTCGACCACACCATCTCGCAGTCGACACAAAGCGTCGACAAACTGCATTTGTGTCGATCGACACCATCTGTGTCGGTCGACATCCCATACGGGCAGAACCACAGTTGTCCAACAAAGCTGTTTTTCGGGCTGGAATCATTGCTGCAAGTCCTGGAACTGTTGCCACTGCACCTCTCCCACTACATCCTCCTCCTAAACAGCTAAGGTACTCACGTTCTCCAACTAAACCTCCTGATATCATCAATAAGACTTTTAAATTCTTCAAGACTGTTTCACGGTTAAGCAAGCCACGAGTTTCTCGTCGAGCGCTTGTTCGTTCTTTTGATGATTGTGCAGGAAAACGGAGTATTCCACCCATACCTGAGTCTCGCCCTGCTGATGTTACTTACTTCCTTGGACAACCTCATGCACCGACTGCTTACACACCACCATGGATGATGATGAGACGTTTTTCCAGGAAGTATTTGCTGCCACCATCTGATCCACATGATTCTTGAATCCCGACATAGTCAAGCTAATGACTGAAAATAAGCGCTTAGTGGGAGGCAACCCACTGGTATGATTTTGTTTTTCTTTTATTTTTCTCTTTGTTTTTCGTTTTTCTTTATTTTTTATTTTCGCCAGCTTCGGGTTTGAATGCCACTGGGGACAGTGTCGTTTAAGTCTGGGGGAGGCAGTAACTAATTACGTTTTTTCTTTTTGAGTCTTATTCTTATTTTTCTTTTTCTTTTGAGTCGTTTTATTGAGTCAAAATTTTTGTTGGAAATTATGATCTTTTTCTCTAGATTATTGCCTGGTTAGTTTAATACTGCAGATTCAATTCAATCCGACTAATGGAAAATCCAGAGAGTTAATCAATAGACCAGAGGACATCCACGTTTCCAACACAATCCGCTAAAGCCTGAGGAAAGTTCATGCTCTTCACCTCGTTAATACGGTTAGTATTCATAGAACTTGACTCCTCGTTCATACCTGATAAATGAGACCAATGTGAAAAAAAAAAAAAGAGAATGGTGCTCCTCTCCCTTATTCTAAAAAAAAAAGATTGAGATGATTTTCTTTTGGAGTAAAGAGATAGGAAAATTTCCCGTGATCTCATTATTTTACTTCAAGAGGAATGATCACACGTAGGTTGGAAGCGAGGTTAGGAAAATTTCCGATGATACCATTATTCGCCTACACCTTTGAAGTTAAAAAAAAAAATGGTTTGAAAAAGAATAAGTCTGGGGGAGAGAAAGAGTACATAAGTATGTTGAAATGGTTGATTTATCATGGTATAGTACGGGAATGAGTCTAGAAGGTTCTTGAGTACTGATTTTATTGATGAGATTTATGCGATGAGGGCTATAGGATATAGTTGTGGAATTTGGTTTGGAATTTGGAATGTTGAGAATGCTTGCGGAGAATTACATGGTGGTTAGGATTTGATGCAATCTGCTAGGCATTTGGATTTGGTTTGAATAATCAAGGTAATAGGCTAGAGAAATTGGGAGTTTCTGTGTTTTCAAACTTCTTCCACGGGTTCGGTTTTTGTGTTTTGCTTGAGGGCAAGCAAAAGCTAAGTCTGGAGGAGTTAATATATCACGGATTTTACCAATTTTAGCCGTGATATATGTATTATTTTAAGAATCTTTTTGTTGTTTCTAGAGTGTTTTCGAGTCTTTTCAGGTTTTTACACGTTCGGGACCAATTTGGAGATTATGGATCATTCTGGAGTAAAACCAAGAAGTTATGCTGCGCGATCAATCCGGAGACGAAAATACGTGCAAGTGTCGAACGACACCACCCCTGGTGTCGGTCGACACCAAGATCTGACGGCAATTGAATTTCGCGTCTTATTGAAGTTATGAAGATTTGCAGATTCGCCCCAGAAGTTTTTCCTATTTTCAAATAAGTCCCTGCACGTTTTTAAGGACATATATATATATATATATATATATATATATATATATATATATATAGATTTTTAGGGTTTTGTTTTAGAGACATCTCTCATATTCTCATTCTATTGTACTTTGGAGCTTGAACCCTTTGGGAGATAATTGGAGAGAGCTCTTCCAGAGAAGATCTTTCTTAACTCATCTCTTTTATTGAATCTCTTTATTCTTTCTATTCATAACATGTTGTTTGTTTCAATCTCCATGTCTGAGTAGTTTGCTTGTTAGGTTTAGGGATTCTCATTAGGGATTTAGATGAATTAGTAGATCTATTACCTATTAGGATTAATCCATAGAGTTCTTCATCTAGGTTGTTCTTAATGCTTGTTCTAGAGTAGCTAACTAGAACCTGATCTTAGGATAATAGGTAGATTCGAGAGGTCATCTATTACTGGAACTATCTTAGGTGGGCAGAAATTACTAGATACATTCGAGAGGTGGTCTAGGAATATCTGTGAACAAATCAAACATGTTATTAATGCTAGTCTAATTCTAGGAGTTTACATTCGAGAGGTGGAACTTCCTGATATTAGGTTTAGTTAGTCCATTCATTCGAGAGGTGGTTGGCTATAAATTAGTGATTTGAGTTCTAGAACGGTTCGTTAATAATCCTAATTAATTTGCTAGATCTACTATTTATTTTGTTTTTCGAGAAATCCCTAAGCCTGACATTTTCATCCATCTGTTTTACAACCGATTTACTTGCTTGCTTTTATTTAATTTACTTAATTTCTTGTTTAGCTTAATTCGAACCCTGTTAGTCTATTGTGTGAACACGAGAGCTTTGTGGAATTCGACCCTAAAGTACTGCAATTGATCTCTTATTTAAGAGAGTAGTCTTAGGTCTTAATTTGACTCACATCAGCCGTACCAAATTTTATAGTAGGAATACGACTATTTTCTGTATACTCTTCAATTTTTAAATCAACAAAATCTATTCATTGGTCATAAAGTCGTATTCTTGCTGTTTCCAAGTGTTTGGATTGGTTAGGCTTCTTTCAATAATATTGTCTCCTTGTACTTGTTCATCTCTAGAAGATAAATACTTCTTAACCTTATCAAGAAACTCACTTCCCGACATATTATCAATGGCTATATCAATATCATTACTCTCTTTCCCTAGAAGTTTGTCAGGCACCCAACCACCCGCGACACGAAGCTGTGTGTCGAGGTTACAATGACAAAGAGTACCAAGAAGCCGGTCAAAGATTTTCCACTCTTTCTCAGCCAGATCAATCTTCTCCTTTAATTCAACTAGTATCATTACTCTCTTTCTCAGCCAGTAACTACACAAGCCTTACAAATCTCCAATCCTTTTCTACAGAACGCAAGCTTGGTTTGAACTTGCATGGAATCATAAGCGGGTACGCGGAAGCGAAGCGTTTGAAAACGTGGAAGCGATTTTTATTGAAATTATAGAAAGTGAGTACGTGTTAGAAGCGTATATAAAAATTAATATATTAATATATACATATATTATAAAACATTAAACATTATATCATATAAAACATAATAATTAACATACAAATCTTATACATAAATTATAAATACTTCAACTATATTTAAAAATCAAATAGTGTACGTTTATAATAAAAAAAAATTTAAGATCATTATCTTTATTCTCTTTTTTTTTTTTGGACAAAGGCTTGTTTTCATTCAACTAAGAAAGAAACCAAGTACAAGGATAAGAGGATACTGAGATCCCAAAGTTTAAATTACGACAAAGAAGGGCATTTCCCAATGCCAACCAAAGGTAAACAAATGGTTAGATAAAGTACATCAACAAGGGTTCCATGAGAGCTTTAAACCAAACATTTGGAGGCGATTTGGTACATGTGGGATCAGAGATTGTTGACAATTCTTTCACAAGCAAATCAGTGGATGAAAGGTTGGTCATTGTCAAAAGACGTAGTGACGTTGAAGAAGAAGCCAAAGACATGGATCTCGCTAGCACGAGAAAAACTACACGAAGTAGTGCTTTGGCTAGGATTCGAACAAGATCATTATCTCCATTCTCATTTTACTAATTCCATCAAATAAAATTGTTTTAAATTTTGTTTTACCAATAAAAACATAATCAAACTCAAGTTTCTCGAAATTAATTTAATTCAATTAATTATTCCAACATATCCCAAATAAATGATCTATGTCGTTGTCATTTTTTGTAAGTATGATCTTTTTAAAAATAAAATACAAATTTAGTATGCAAAATTAGTTTTGATTTTTCTTTTGTTGTATTATTGGCTTGGCAGAATGTACCAAATCATTTACATGAAAACTGAAAGTACCAAGAAACATATCACTTGATGTATTTGGCTTGTTTGAGATTTAAGTCAATTAGATCATTGTGTTTGCTTTTACTTTAAAAAAGTCTTCTGCCACTTTGGTCACATGCACAACTCAATTGTGAGTCGTCGTCAATAAGCCAGTTTTTCAAACATAGAGCAAACAAGTAAAAGAAAAAGAGGACAATGTCTTGTAAAAGGAAACAACAATCAAAGATGCATAATCATGTTCAACCAAGATAAACCATTTTGATCCACACATCTCTTTAGCCCACATTTAAGTAAATAGACCTAACGAAGAAGATGACACTCCAACTTCCCTTGAACCCATTCTTGTCCAACACCATTATTGTACAAGACCAAACTCTATATCTCGTTAAATTTATGGTTACTACATAAAACTTCTCACATACTCATGATCTTCACTTACTTAGTCTCTAATTTCTCTTTCAAGGATCATGAGATCGTACCTCCGGCAAGTCATGTCTTTGTCTTTCATTACCATATCAGAGAGTTACATAACAAAGAGCCTACTCCTCATATTGATATCAAAGAAGCTGTTATGGATTTGTTGAGCATCGACAAGTTTACTTTGTATGTATACAATGTTAAAACTAGATTTTCACCAATAGCTCTAACCACTACGGAGATCGTAGATTGTTATCAAGTTCAAGAATTGGTCTGTCTTTTGAAAAAGGGTATTCCAAAGAAGAGAAAACAGTATATAATCACATCTTTCACGCTACTTGCATCTCAAGTAGAGCTGTCAAATGGTCCATCCAGGAACCATTAGGCGTGTCTGTACGGACAGTTTTTTTTATGGGCTAAGTTGGACGGTCCATAATAGACAATGGTCCAAAAAAATGTTCATGCCCAATAAAGACCATGTCCATATGGACAGCCCATGGTCAGCCCGTTTTATTATTGTTATTATTGATCAATCAAAAATCATAATTTTAGAGGAAAAATTGAGAAACTGCGTTTTTCCGCCAAAATTGTAAAAATTGGAGACTTGCGTTTTTCCGCCAAAACGGTAAAATTGCAAAATTGTGTTTTTTTTTACCAATACAATAAATTCACGATTTTGGCGGAAAAATTATGGAATTGCTTTTTTCCGCCAAAACGGTAAAATCGTAAAATTATTTTTTCACCAATATAATAAAATAACGATTTTAAGGGGAAAATTACGTTTTTTCGCCAAAACCGTAAAAATCGGAGAATTGTGTATTTTCCGCCAAAACTATAAAATTGTGGTTTTCGCCAATATAATAAAATCACGATTTTGGCGAGAAAATTCCGTTTTCCCGCCAAAACCGTAAAATCGAAAAATTGCGTTTTCCCGTCAAAACCGTAAAATTGTGGTCTCGCCAATACAACAAAATCACGATTTTGGTGGAAAATTTGCGGAATTACGTTTTTCCGTCAAAATCGTAAAATCAGAGAATTGTATTTTCCCGCCAAAACCGTAAAATCGAAAAATTGCATATTCCAAAAAATTGTGGAAGACTGTCTTTCCATCAAAACCGCAAATAATTTAATAATAAATAATTTATTAAAATTTAAATATTTCATAAAAATAGAAACTTATAAATGTAAAATATAATAATTTGAAAATTAGGTAGTTGTAATTGTAATTAAAATTATAAAAATATGATTAAAATGAAGAGATGTCAATTGACTCAATTCTTGTAATTGGGCTGCCCATTGTCCATATGGTCAATCACATATTGTCCGCGGACAAAATTGGTCATAAGCCCAATTAGACCATTAGTTTTTGGTCTGGACCATAGGCCGCCCATGTGCATTTGGACTGCGCAAGCCCATGGGCGGCCCGCCCAATTGACTGCTCTAATCTCAAGTTACTTGTTGCTTAGTACTCAAGCTCAATTTTCTGTTTCCTTCTTAGATTTGTCTCCTGTCGACAACCGAATTCTCCTCTTCTAGACGTATTTACTACATATAATAAACTTGTCGACAAGTTATTATGTGGCAAGACCATCATGTTCTGCTTGTTTGCTTTAAATTTTTGTCTTGTTAATTGGGTACATTTGCTAGCTAGTATGAAAGAGCTTCATGTTCTGCTTGATGATTATTTAAGATATTTATTCACCGAATTTCGAGTTTCCGTGCTTGAACTTGACTTCTCATGGATAATCTATGGTAAAGGCGACTTCAACTCTCTAATGAGTTTATCATTAGAGTTTGAATCAAAGCAACTTAATAAAGTGAAAAGAATACTATTACAACTTGTGCTTAAACGATACCAAAACAGGTTTTACGTTTGGTTTGAAATTTGTAATGTACGGAGAGGCTTGACTGTTCTCGTATTGTGTTCATCTTTTAGCAAGAAAGCTCTACTGCTGCTATATGGAGAGTTTTCCTGGGGCAAAAGGAGCGGTTTATTTGCCGAAAGTTGTAATGTATATACAACAAGAAATATAGAAAATTAGTTTTAAACATAAAGATCAAATCTATATATACATTTTTGGAGTACACTTAGCAAATAAATCCTAGAGTTGCTAAGTATTTACAAAGAATGCCATTGGTTTTAATTCTAAAAATTTGAAAATTTTAATAAAAGATATTAACACAACTATTTGGATCCTAAATTATCTCCTAAGACTTATCTTTCCATAACCTATATTCATTCATTTGCTAATCGCTATTAAAAAAAAAAAACAATTAATGCTAACGTTGATATAAAAAAAGCTAATCTTATAGAAAACGTGTTTCCAAAAGTTGTAACTAAAATCAATATTGTTTCTATATTAATTTGTGGCATTAAAATATAATAAATGGTAGATTCCTAATATCAAAAAATGGCTGCTCGGAGAAACAAGCAACGTTACGTCATCACTCATCAAGTTCGTTATTTTCTTGAGGGAGAAGAGAGATTAATATAACGATGACGAAGAAAAAACTTGAAGAGTTGAAGATCTCATGAGAAACATTTGCGGGTTTGTAGAATGGTTTTTTGCGGGTTAAAAATCTTTAAACCCGTTGTGGGACGGACCTAGCATAGCGGGTTTGAACTATTAAACCAACAATAAAACTATTAACTTATTGATTTATATTTTGGATTTGTAATCATGGTGTCGAATTAATTAAGTTACAAATGATATCCATATTTATTATACAAACTACAATATATTATACAAACTAACACCTTCTTACTTTTAAACCAACTACTTTTAATTATTAAATTTCTAAACAAAAATATTTAATTTGTATATACATCAAACAAACAAAAAATACACTAACCTACTATATATCTCTATATTATTCTACAAAACAGATTAAATCTAGAATTTTATATTTTATCCAATAACAAATTTAATATAATAAAATAAACACATTTTAAGTTATAAACTATAAGTATAAAACATAAGAAAAACATGTGTTTTGTTCCACGGGTCCAAACAAAAATATAAATTAGTTAAACGAAAAATAAATAATGAAAATTAAAAAACTAAATAAGCTGAAAATTATTATCTAAAATACAATAACTAAAAATTTGTCATACGGTGTACTGTCGATTAAAATTTCGTGATTTTGATGGGTCAGGTCAAGATCTTATTCTATAAATATGTAGCCATATAAAGCTAGATAATACTATATTTAACTATAAGAGCTGCGTCTTATTAAAAAAATCATACACGATCAATCGGTTTTATATAAAAAAATTCACATCAATAATTTTTTAAAAAAATTATAGCCCCGCGGTGTACCGCGGGTTCAACTCTAGTTTGTAAGGATTAATGAATACTCCCTCCGTTTTCGAATAGTTGTCGTTTTAACTATATGCACACAAATTAAGAAACTATTAATATTGTTAGTTTTTCAATATAAAAATATCATTAAATATCTACCTAAACATAATTTAACCAATAGTAAATCAAGTTGCATAATAAAAATAAATATAAAAAATAAAAAAGTAATAAATTTTGCATCGAAAACTGAAAACAACAACTAATTAAAAACAAAAAAATTTCTCTAAAACGACAACTATTCGAAAACGGAGGGAGTATTATTATTGCTGTAAAAAGAAAAAAAGAATATTATTATTATGAAAAAGAAAATTATTTATTTTATATACACTATAAATATTGATGTAAATCAATATAAGTATAATTTTTTTTTTGTTAACTAGGTTGGGTTATGCAAATGTATAATTAAAAAAATTACCGATCACTGAATATTTTATTTTGCAAAATATTTTTTGTATATATACAAAATGATAAAGTAGCAATTAAATTAGTTTTTAACATTTTTCCAAAAAAAAGTAAGTACATGGTTTTAGTTTTGGTGGATTCGGTTTAAAAGCAAATCAAAAGGAATATATTGAACCAAAAGAATCAGTTATTGAATTTGGTTTTGGTTTAATTGAAGAATGGTTTTGTTCAATTGAAGAAACACTACTAAAACGGTCATAACTCGTAAACCTCGCTTAGAATTTAGTTGGTAAGATCGGTTTGGTTTAATTGGAGATTGGTTTGGTTTTCAAACGGTCATATAACGTAAGCCTTGGTTTGGACGTCAAACGTGTTTTAAATCCAAAAAAGGATCTTTGAGCTTTCAATTACGAAATAGATATTGTGACCGTTTGCTCTCTCCAAAACCCAGAAAATCACCGAGAGAAAATCTCAATTATAACAACTCTCTACTCTGCCTTAAGACCCAACGGTTCGATTTTGTTTTTAAAATTCAAACTAAGGCTCTCATGATTTTTGTGCTTCTCTCTAGAACGATCGATCTAGAAGATGATGACGATGAAGCAAAAGATGGAGGACGAGAAGGTTCTCGAAGGTGGAGCCAAATCTTGAAGGTCGATCACTTGTTAAAATTCAAACAAACGTCTGTTTTCCAATTCAAGGTTTGACATGAACTGTTGATTATCTCATATCGATTCTCACTTTTTTCTTCTTCTTTTTTTTTTTTGTGTCTCTCTCGAACGATCGATCTTCGGTGAACCAAAAGACGGAAGGTCGAAACGCATTAAGGAATTGAAGCCAAATCTTCAAGGAATTTAAGCCTGCCATGTCTGTAAGTTACTTACATCTTCCTAATTCTAACCTTTTGGTAAACCTGAACCTTAAGATCTTTGTGACTCTTTTGTTATATCAGATTATTTCTTTGTTAATATCTTTGTTTGATCGATCACTTGTGCAATCGTTTTGTTTTCCAATTCAAGCTTGACATGAACTGATTATTCTCAATTTTTTTTCTTCTTTCCGTGGTCTTGATATTGATTCTCAATTTCTGACTTTTAAGATGATTGTGATGATTGGTTATGATCCTGATTTGGGTTTTGTTTATCTTCAGATAGTTTCTCTGTTGGTGGAATCAGGAGTTGATATTAATCTCCGGAACTACCGTGGACATGTATGTTGTGATTTAGTGTCTTTTTGTTTTTTTGCATTACTGATTGATTTAAAAGTAATCTGAATCCATGAATTTTTGGAAACAGACAGCTTTCATGCAAGCTTGTCGACATGGTCATTAGGAGGTTGTTTTGTTTCTGATTCTTTTTGGTGCTAATGTAAGGATTTGATCAAATTTATATTGTGATTTCTGACTGATTATGATTTAAAAATTTGTCAGGGGCTGGGACAATGATTGTGTTTCTTGATTATTCCGGTTTTAGATTTACAGATCAGATTACTTAAATGGCAGTACTGCTCTACACCTTGCGGCTCTAAATGGTCATCCTCGGTGTATCAGGATCTTGCTTTCGGAGTATATACCAAGTGTTCCTAATTGCTGGAGCCTATTGAAGAATAAGAAATATTCAGTTGCTGGATTTGATCCAAGGTAAAAAGTGTTTTGTTTTTTTTTGTAAAGAGTTAAGGTAAAGCTTTATAGTCACTTGATGATTAGTGGAATGTGTTGTGTAGTGTTCTTCACGATGTGATCAACAGAGCAGCAGATGGAGGAATCACACCTCTTCATGGGGCGGCTTTGAACGGACACATAGAGACGGTGCAGTTACTCTTGGATTTGGGAGCTTCGGTTACTCAGGTCAAGTGACTATAGTTCTAGCTCTGGTTCTCCACTAATTTTGCTGTTCATCTTCTTTGAAAATGATTCAAGATTATTTTTAGATAGTCATATGTGTTATGAAGCTTGTTGATGGTTGGCTTTTTTCTCAAGCATAGGCTAACGGTGACACTGACACTGACACGCTTGATGCTGAAACAAGAAGAATGGGACGAGCTATATGCTAAAATCATCACAACTCTCACTAGATCGTCCTGGTTTTTATTTCAAGCTGCAGGACTCCAAGAATTTGACCACAAAAGGTATGTTTTCTTGCAGGACTATAGCTTCTCTGATGAGTTCTTGAAGGTCTTGTGTTAGACTAGTACACTCTCACATTTTTTGGTTTGCAGTTTTTTTGCAGACTACACTCAAAAAGCTTCTCAAATAAAATAATTATATAACAAGACGACAAGCTATTAAGGTATGATGACTTGTACAAGAGTCTGGAAATGTGTTAAGGTTGAGATCTCGTTTCTAAGAACACGGGATCCATCTCTTGAGTGTAAGTACCTTCCCCTGAATATCCACAAATTTCTATATTGCATTTTGTATTTCCTTTGACGAGAAACAAGTTTAGCAGAGACATCAACTAATTCTGAATGATCTGTTTATTTTCTGCAGTATACTCATATGGAATTGACGAACACCTTAAAATCAGCTTCTTTGAACTTGGAAAAACAAGAATCACGTTCAAGCTCAGAAAAAATGAGTAATTTCGTCACCATTAGAGAAGAAAACCGAACTTGGTATTTAATGGAAGAATCTTATTGAAGATTAAGACTATCTCTTGGTTGTTGTACAGAAGAACCGCTGGAGGAAAGCCATGGAATTTCTAGAAGATAAGCAAAATAAAAAAGCAGCAATGAGTGGTACTTAGAGATGGAAGCTGAACAGGACAACCAGAAGTAAAACTGAACTACATCCCACTAGTTCACTCTAAAACCTTTTCGATTGTAATTATAATTAAGAAACATGACTGCATTCTCTTGTTTGTAGGAAGCTAAAGGATCCGTAAGCCTAAGCAGCCAAATCTTCCTACCTAACCTATTTAAAAGAGTGGAAAGCACCTTTACGATAGAGAGGAAAAATTTGAGGCAACAAGCAAAACTGAACTACAAACCATTGTCTCCCTCGAGAACTTATTGTGATTGCAATAATATGTGCGAAAACTGACTGCATTGTCGTTTTATAGGAAGCTAAAGGATCCTCTAAGCCCAAACAACCCATATGTTCCTCAATAATGAGGAGAGCTGCTTTACGTGAAGGAGAAAACACTGGAGCACTTAAGGTGGATCAAAAAAAACTGCAAAAGCTGAAGGAATTCAAGCCTAACAAGGTATAATTACTTGAAAGATCAATACTTCATAAGATCAGAGATTCTAAAGTTCTGACTTCTAAGATGATTGGTGATGATCCTGATTTGGGTTTTGTTTATCTTCAGATAGTTTCTCTGTTGGTGGAATCAGGAGTTGATATTAATCTCTGGAACTACCGTGGACAGGTATGTTGTCATTTAGTGTCTTTTTGTTCTTTGCATTATTGATTGATTTAAAAGTAAAATTTGAATACATGAATTTTTGGAAAGAGACAGCTTTGATGCAAGCTTGTCAACATGGTCATTGGGAGGTTGTTCTGTTTCTGATTCTTTTTCGTGCTAATGTAAGGATTTTGATCAACTTTATATTTTGATTTCTGACTGATTGTGATTTAAAAATATGTCAGGGGTTCGGACAATGATTGTGTTTCTTGATTGTTCGGGTTTTAGATTCACAGATCAGATTACTTAAATGGCAGTACTGTTCTACACTTTTGAAAATTTATCTTCTTGGCAAATGCTGCAGCTTTTGTAATTGGTGCTACGTCTGTACCTGTCCCTGATTTTAATTGCTACGCTCTTGACAATTCAAGTCGTCTTGTCGATTTTGTATCCTCTTTCTATTATTGTTGTTGCTTTATGATTCTGCTTATGATCAATTATTGGTATGAGAATAGTAAGAAAGTTTGCTTTGTTGCACTGGTTTGATTTAGTGGCTTGTAAAGCTGCTTCCTTTAACTTGGTTTGGTCAGAGCAGCTGGATCGGCCATCCTTGTGAATATGATGGCAAGGTTGTGTATATGTTCTCATTCTATAATGTTGAGAGGTTGTTTTAAGGACTTTAGGTTTGATTAGGTTTGGTCTTTATTGGTGTAGGAATTTGATTTGGTGGTTAGATTCTGCAAGGATGTGGAAACAAGAGGGCAGACGGTGAATTTCTATATCATCAAATTCAAAAGCTTTGTTCAACTCTAGTTTCCAAAAATATGTGTGTTTGTTGTGTGCAGGGATATGTTGATATCGGACGGTTTGACCCGTTAAGTTACTTTGTTTCTAGTTCTGGAAATTTCGATTTCGTTCAAGTGAGAGCCTTCTCTTCTTTGCTCTCCTGTTTTGGATTAGGCATCATAGTTAGTTTCGGAACATCATAACCAATTCTTGCATTGCGTAGACCAATATTATCCTCTGAACATGGATTCATCTGTTAGTATATACATATAGGGGTTTTACCATGGCGACCTGTCAAATTGTGAACAGAGTTATGACAAACTTGGACGTACATCACAGGTTAGATATCATCTACGCATGAGTTTTACTTTTGGAGATTTTTCGTGGTTCTTGTTTTTTGAGTAGGGTTTCTATGTTTTGTACAGGTCAATATTATTTGTGGGAACTGTAGTGATGGACGGTGTAAAGCTGTGTTTGCTTCTGGTTCTTTTTTGTTTGTTTTGTTTCATCAAAATCGGAAATGCTTCTCAATTCTTGGAAAGCTATTAATTTTCATTCTTTCTTTTTCCTATCTCAGGTAGACTTGGATGCATATGTAGTGTCACCCAAGATTCAACTTGCAGGTCTGTCTGCTACTATTTGTCTCTTGGTATAGTCGATTTTTCTTACAACAAATTCTTGCTCTTTCCCATTGGTCCAGAGTTACTGACGACTTGGCTATTCCATGTGGGAAACCTGGCCCGCTGGTGTTCAAGGGATTCAAGGTAAAACGTGTTTTTTTTTTGTAAAGAGTTATGGTAAAGCTTTATAGTCACTTGATGATTAGTTTGAATGTGTTGTGTAGTGTTCTTCACGAAGTGATCAACAGAGCAGCAGATGGATTAATCACACCTCTTCATGTGGCGGCTTTGAACGGACACATAGAGACGGTGTAAAGCTGTGTTTGCTTCTGGTTCTTTTTTGTTTGTTTTGTTTCATCAAAATCGGAAATGCTTCTCAATTCTTGGAAAGCTATTAATTTTCATTCTTTCTTTTTCCTATCTCAGGTAGACTTGGATGCATATGTAGTGTCACCCAAGATTCAACTTGCAGGTCTGTCTGCTACTATTTGTCTCTTGGTATAGTCGATTTTTCTTACAACAAATTCTTGCTCTTTCCCATTGGTCCAGAGTTACTGACGACTTGGCTATTCCATGTGGGAAACCTGGCCCGCTGGTGTTCAAGGGATTCAAGGTAAAACGTGTTTTTTTTTTGTAAAGAGTTATGGTAAAGCTTTATAGTCACTTGATGATTAGTTTGAATGTGTTGTGTAGTGTTCTTCACGAAGTGATCAACAGAGCAGCAGATGGATTAATCACACCTCTTCATGTGGCGGCTTTGAACGGACACATAGAGACGGTGCAGTTACTCTTGGATTTGGGAGCTTCGGTTACTAAGGTCAAGTGACTATAGTTCTTGCTCTGGTTCTCCACTAATTTTACTGTTCATGTTCTTTGAAAATGATTCAAGATTATTTTTAGATAGTCATATGTGTTATGAATCTTGTTGATGGTTGGCTTTTTTCTCAAGCATAGGGTAACGGTGTCACTGACACTGACACGCTTGATGCTGAAACAAGAAGAATGGGACGAGCTATATGCTAAAATCATCACAACTCTCACTAGATCGTCCTGGTTTTTATTTCAAGCTGCAGGAGTCCAAGAATTTGACCACAAAAGGTATGTTTTCTTGCAGGACTATAGCTTCTCTGATGAGTTCTTGAAGGTCTTGTGTTAGACTAGTACACTCTCACATTTTTTGGTTTGCAGTTTTTTTGCAGACTACACTCAAAAAGCTTCTCAAATAAAATAATTATATAACAAGACGACAAGCTATTAAGGTATGATGACTTGTACAAGAGTCTGGAAATGTGTTAAGGTTGAGATCTCGTTTCTAAGAACACGGGATCCATCTCTTGAGTGTAAGTACCTTCCCCTGAATATCCACAAATTTCTATATTGCATTTTGTATTTCCTTTGACGAGAAACAAGTTTAGCAGAGACATCAACTAATTCTGAATGATCTGTTTATTTTCTGCAGTATACTCATATGGAATTGACGAACACCTTAAAATCAGCTTCTTTGAACTTGGAGAAACAAGAATCACGTTCAAGCTCAGAAAAAATGAGTAATTTCGTCACCATTAGAGAAGAAAAACGAACCTTGTATTTAATGGAAGAATCTTATTGAAGATTAAGACTATCTCTTGGTTGTTGTACAGAAGAACCGCTGGAGGAAAGCCATGGAATTTCTAGAAGATAAGCAAAATAAAAAAGCAGCAATGAGTGGTACTTAGAGATGGAAGCTGAACAGGACAACCAGAAGTAAAACTGAACTACATCCCACTAGTTCACTCTAAAACCTTTTCGATTGTAATTATAATTAAGAAACATGACTGCATTCTCTTGTTTGTAGGAAGCTAAAGGATCCGTAAACCTAAGCAGCCAAATCTTCCTACCTAACCTATTTAAAAGAGTGGAAAGCACCTTTACGATAGAGAGGAAAAATTTGAGGCAACAAGCAAAACTGAACTACAAACCATTGTCTCCCTCGAGAACTTATTGTGATTGCAATAATATGTGCGAAAACTGACTGCATTGTCGTTTTATAGGAAGCTAAAGGATCCTCTAAGCCCAAACAACCCATATGTTCCTCAATAATGAGGAGAGCTGCTTTACGTGAAGGAGAAAACACTGGAGCACTTAAGGTGGAGCAAAAAAAACTGCAAAAGCTGAAGGAATTCAAGCCTAACAAGGTATAATTACTTGAAAGATCAATACTTCATAAGATCAGAGATTCTAAAGTTCTGACTTCTAAGATGATTGGTGATGATCCTGATTTGGGTTTTGTTTATCTTCAGATAGTTTCTCTGTTGGTGGAATCAGGAGTTGATATTAATCTCTGGAACTACCGTGGACAGGTATGTTGTCATTTAGTGTCTTTTTGTTCTTTGCATTATTGATTGATTTAAAAGTAAAATTTGAATACATGAATTTTTGGAAAGAGACAGCTTTGATGCAAGCTTGTCAACATGGTCATTGGGAGGTTGTTCTGTTTCTGATTCTTTTTCGTGCTAATGTAAGGATTTTGATCAACTTTATATTTTGATTTCTGACTGATTGTGATTTAAAAATATGTCAGGGGTTCGGACAATGATTGTGTTTCTTGATTGTTCGGGTTTTAGATTCACAGATCAGATTACTTAAATGGCAGTACTGTTCTACACTTTTGAAAATTTATCTTCTTGGCAAATGCTGCAGCTTTTGTAATTGGTGCTACGTCTGTACCTGTCCCTGATTTTAATTGCCTTGACAATTCAAGTCGTCTTGTCGATTTTGTATCCTCTTTCTATTATTGTTGTTGCTTTATGATTCTGCTTAGGATCAATTATTGGTATGAGAATAGTAAGAAAGTTTGCTTTGTTGCACTGGTTTGATTTAGTGGCTTGTAAAGCTGCTTCCTTTAACTTGGTTTGGTCAGAGCAGCTGGATCGGCCATCCTTGTGAATATGATGGCAAGGTTGTGTATATGTTCTCATTCTATAATGTTGAGAGGTTGTTTTAAGGACTTTAGGTTTGATTAGGTTTGGTCTTTATTGGTGTAGGAATTTGATTTGGTGGTTAGATTCTGCAAGGATGTGGAAACAAGAGGGCAGACGGTGAATTTCTATATCATCAAATTCAAAAGCTTTGTTCAACTCTAGTTTCCAAAAATATGTGTGTTTGTTGTGTGCAGGGATATGTTGATATCGGACGGTTTGACCCGTTAAGCTACTTTGTTTCTAGTTCTGGAAATTTCGATTTCGTTCAAGTGAGAGCCTTCTCTTCTTTGCTCTCCTGTTTTGGATTAGGCATCATAGTTAGTTTCGGAACATCATAACCAATTCTTGCATTGCGTAGACCAATATTATCCTCTGAACATGGATTCATCTGTTAGTATATACATATAGGGGTTTTACCATGGCGACCTGTCAAATTGTGAACAGAGTTATGACAAACTTGGACGTACATCACAGGTTAGATATCATCTACGCATGAGTTTTACTTTTGGAGATTTTTCGTGGTTCTTGTTTTTTGAGTAGGGTTTCTATGTTTTGTACAGGTCAATATTATTTGTGGGAACTGTAGTGATGGACGGTGTAAAGCTGTGTTTGCTTCTGGTTCTTTTTTGTTTGTTTTGTTTCATCAAAATCGGAAATGCTTCTCAATTCTTGGAAAGCTATTAATTTTCATTCTTTCTTTTTCCTATCTCAGGTGGACTTGGATGCATATTGTCACCCAAGATTCAACTTGCAGGTCTGTCTGCTACTATTTGTCTCTTGGTATAGTCGATTTTTCTTACAACAAATTCTTGCTCTTTCCCATTGGTCCAGAGTTACTGACGACTTGGCTATTCCATGTGGGAAACCTGGCCCGCTGGTGTTCAAGGGATTCAAGGTAAAACGTGTTTTTTTTTTTGTAAAGAGTTATGGTAAAGCTTTATAGTCACTTGATGATTAGTTTGAATGTGTTGTGTAGTGTTCTTCACGAAGTGATCAACAGAGCAGCAGATGGATTAATCACACCTCTTCATGTGGCGGCTTTGAACGGACACATAGAGACGGTGCAGTTACTCTTGGATTTGGGAGCTTCGGTTACTCAGGTCAAGTAACTATAGTTCTTGCTCTGGTTCTCCACTAATTTTGCTGTTCATGTTCTTTGAAAATGATTCAAGATTATTTTTAGATAGTCATATGTGTTATGAATCTTGTTGATGGTTGGCTTTTTTCTCAAGCATAGGGTAACGGTGTCACTGACACTGACACGCTTGATGCTGAAACAAGAAGAATGGGACGAGCTATATGCTAAAATCATCAAAACTCTCACTAGATCGTCCTGGTTTTTATTTCAAGCTGCAGGACTCCAAGAATTTGACCACAAAAGGTATGTTTTCTTGCAGGACTATAGCTTCTCTGATGAGTTCTTGAAGGTCTTGTGTTAGACTAGTACACTCTCACATTTTTTGGTTTGCAGTTTTTTTGCAGACTACACTCAAAAAGCTTCTCAAATAAAATAATTATATAACAAGACGACAAGCTATTAAGGTATGATGACTTGTACAAGAGTCTGGAAATGTGTTAAGGTTGAGATCTCGTTTCTAAGAACACGGGATCCATCTCTTGAGTGTAAGTACCTTCCCCTGAATATCCACAAATTTCTATATTGCATTTTGTATTTCCTTTGACGAGAAACAAGTTTAGCAGAGACATCAACTAATTCTGAATGATCTGTTTATTTTCTGCAGTATACTCATATGGAATTGACGAACACCTTAAAATCAGCTTCTTTGAACTTGGAGAAACAAGAATCACGTTCAAGCTCAGAAAAAATGAGTAATTTCGTCACCATTAGAGAAGAAAAACGAACCTTGTATTTAATGGAAGAATCTTATTGAAGATTAAGACTATCTCTTGGTTGTTGTACAGAAGAACCGCTGGAGGAAAGCCATGGAATTTCTAGAAGATAAGCAAAATAAAAAAGCAGCAATGAGTGGTACTTAGAGATGGAAGCTGAACAGGACAACCAGAAGTAAAACTGAACTACATCCCACTAGTTCACTCTAAAACCTTTTCGATTGTAATTATAATTAAGAAACATGACTGCATTCTCTTGTTTGTAGGAAGCTAAAGGATCCGTAAACCTAAGCAGCCAAATCTTCCTACCTAACCTATTTAAAAGAGTGGAAAGCACCTTTACGATAGAGAGGAAAAATTTGAGGCAACAAGCAAAACTGAACTACAAACCATTGTCTCCCTCGAGAACTTATTGTGATTGCAATAATATGTGCGAAAACTGACTGCATTGTCGTTTTATAGGAAGCTAAAGGATCCTCTAAGCCCAAACAACCCATATGTTCCTCAATAATGAGGAGAGCTGCTTTACGTGAAGGAGAAAACACTGGAGCACTTAAGGTGGAGCAAAAAAAACTGCAAAAGCTGAAGGAATTCAAGCCTAACAAGGTATAATTACTTGAAAGATCAATACTTCATAAGATCAGAGATTCTAAAGTTCTGACTTCTAAGATGATTGGTGATGATCCTGATTTGGGTTTTGTTTATCTTCAGATAGTTTCTCTGTTGGTGGAATCAGGAGTTGATATTAATCTCTGGAACTACCGTGGACAGGTATGTTGTCATTTAGTGTCTTTTTGTTCTTTGCATTATTGATTGATTTAAAAGTAAAATTTGAATACATGAATTTTTGGAAAGAGACAGCTTTGATGCAAGCTTGTCAACATGGTCATTGGGAGGTTGTTCTGTTTCTGATTCTTTTTCGTGCTAATGTAAGGATTTTGATCAACTTTATATTTTGATTTCTGACTGATTGTGATTTAAAAATATGTCAGGGGTTCGGACAATGATTGTGTTTCTTGATTGTTCGGGTTTTAGATTCACAGATCAGATTACTTAAATGGCAGTACTGTTCTACACTTTTGAAAATTTATCTTCTTGGCAAATGCTGCAGCTTTTGTAATTGGTGCTACGTCTGTACCTGTCCCTGATTTTAATTGCTACGCTCTTGACAATTCAAGTCGTCTTGTCGATTTTGTATCCTCTTTCTATTATTGTTGTTGCTTTATGATTCTGCTTATGATCAATTATTGGTATGAGAATAGTAAGAAAGTTTGCTTTGTTGCACTGGTTTGATTTAGTGGCTTGTAAAGCTGCTTCCTTTAACTTGGTTTGGTCAGAGCAGCTGGATCGGCCATCCTTGTGAATATGATGGCAAGGTTGTGTATATGTTCTCATTCTATAATGTTGAGAGGTTGTTTTAAGGACTTTAGGTTTGATTAGGTTTGGTCTTTATTGGTGTAGGAATTTGATTTGGTGGTTAGATTCTGCAAGGATGTGGAAACAAGAGGGCAGACGGTGAATTTCTATATCATCAAATTCAAAAGCTTTGTTCAACTCTAGTTTCCAAAAATATGTGTGTTTGTTGTGTGCAGGGATATGTTGATATCGGACGGTTTGACCCGTTAAGCTACTTTGTTTCTAGTTCTGGAAATTTCGATTTCGTTCAAGTGAGACCCTTCTCTTCTTTGCTCTCCTGTTATGGATTAGGCATCATAGTTAGTTTCGGAACATCATAACCAATTCTTGCATTGCGTAGACCAATATTATCCTCTGAACATGGATTCATCTGTTACTATATACATATAGGGGTTTTACCATGGCGACCTGTCAAATTGTGAACAGAGTTATTACAAACTTGGACGTACATCACAGGTTAGATATCATCTACGCATGAGTTTTACTTTTGGAGATTTTTCGTGGTTCTTGTTTTTTGAGTAGGGTTTCTATGTTTTGTACAGGTCAATATTATTTGTGGGAACTGTAGTGATGGACGGTGTAAAGCTGTGTTTGCTTCTGGTTCTTTTTTGTTTGTTTTGTTTCATCAAAATCGGAAATGCTTCTCAATTCTTGGAAAGCTATTAATTTTCATTCTTTCTTTTTCCTATCTCAGGTAGACTTGGATGCATATGTAGTGTCACCCAAGATTCAACTTGCAGGTCTGTCTGCTACTATTTGTCTCTTGGTATAGTCGATTTTTCTTACAACAAATTCTTGCTCTTTCCCATTGGTCCAGAGTTACTGACGACTTGGCTATTCCATGTGGGAAACCTGGCCCGCTGGTGTTCAAGGGATTCAAGGTAAAACGTGTTTTTTTTTGTAAAGAGTTATGGTAAAGCTTTATAGTCACTTGATGATTAGTTTGAATGTGTTGTGTAGTGTTCTTCACGAAGTGATCAACAGAGCAGCAGATGGATTAATCACACCTCTTCATGTGGCGGCTTTGAACGGACACATAGAGACGGTGCAGTTACTCTTGGATTTGGGAGCTTCGGTTACTCAGGTCAAGTGACTATAGTTCTTGCTCTGGTTCTCCACTAATTTTGCTGTTCATGTTCTTTGAAAATGATTCAAGATTATTTTTAGATAGTCATATGTGTTATGAATCTTGTTGATGGTTGGCTTTTTTCTCAAGCATAGGGTAACGGTGTCACTGACACTGACACGCTTGATGCTGAAACAAGAAGAATGGGACGAGCTATATGCTAAAATCATCACAACTCTCACTAGATCGTCCTGGTTTTTATTTCAAGCTGCAGGACTCCAAGAATTTGACCACAAAAGGTATGTTTTCTTGCAGGACTATAGCTTCTCTGATGAGTTCTTGAAGGTCTTGTGTTAGACTAGTACACTCTCACATTTTTTGGTTTGCAGTTTTTTTGCAGACTACACTCAAGAAGCTTCTCAAATAAAATAATTATATAACAAGACGACAAGCTATTAAGGTATGATGACTTGTACAAGAGTCTGGAAATGTGTTAAGGTTGAGATCTCGTTTCTAAGAACACGGGATCCATCTCTTGAGTGTAAGTACCTTCCCCTGAATATCCACAAATTTCTATATTGCATTTTGTATTTCCTTTGACGAGAAACAAGTTTAGCAGAGACATCAACTAATTCTGAATGATCTGTTTATTTTCTGCAGTATACTCATATGGAATTGACGAACACCTTAAAATCAGCTTCTTTGAACTTGGAGAAACAAGAATCACGTTCAAGCTCAGAAAAAATGAGTAATTTCGTCACCATTAGAGAAGAAAACCGAACCTTGTATTTAATGGAAGAATCTTATTGAAGATTAAGACTATCTCTTGGTTGTTGTACAGAAGAACCGCTGGAGGAAAGCCATGGAATTTCTAGAAGATAAGCAAAATAAAAAAGCAGCAATGAGTGGTACTTAGAGATGGAAGCTGAACAGGACAACCAGAAGTAAAACTGAACTACATCCCACTAGTTCACTCTAAAACCTTTTCGATTGTAATTATAATTAAGAAACATGACTGCATTCTCTTGTTTGTAGGAAGCTAAAGGATCCGTAAGCCTAAGCAGCCAAATCTTCCTACCTAACCTATTTAAAAGAGTGGAAAGCACCTTTACGATAAAGAGGAAAAATTTGAGGCAACAAGCAAAACTGAACTACAAACCATTGTCTCCCTCGAGAACTTATTGTGATTGCAATAATATGTGCGAAAACTGACTGCATTGTCGTTTTATAGGAAGCTAAAGGATCCTCTAAGCCCAAACAACCCATATGTTCCTCAATAATGAGGAGAGCTGCTTTACGTGAAGGAGAAAACACTGGAGCACTTAAGGTGGAGCAAAAAAAACTGCAAAAGCTGAAGGAATTCAAGCCTAACAAGGTATAATTACTTGAAAGATCAATACTTCATAAGATCAGAGATTCTAAAGTTCTGACTTCTAAGATGATTGGTGATGATCCTGATTTGGGTTTTGTTTATCTTCAGATAGTTTCTCTGTTGGTGGAATCAGGAGTTGATATTAATCTCTGGAACTACCGTGGACAGGTATGTTGTCATTTAGTGTCTTTTTGTTCTTTGCATTATTGATTGATTTAAAAGTAAAATTTGAATACATGAATTTTTGGAAAGAGACAGCTTTGATGCAAGCTTGTCAACATGGTCATTGGGAGGTTGTTCTGTTTCTGATTCTTTTTCGTGCTAATGTAAGGATTTTGATCAACTTTATATTTTGATTTCTGACTGATTGTGATTTAAAAATATGTCAGGGGTTCGGACAATGATTGTGTTTCTTGATTGTTCGGGTTTTAGATTCACAGATCAGATTACTTAAATGGCAGTACTGTTCTACACTTTTGAAAATTTATCTTCTTGGCAAATGCTGCAGCTTTTGTAATTGGTGCTACGTCTGTACCTGTCCCTGATTTTAATTGCCTTGACAATTCAAGTCGTCTTGTCGATTTTGTATCCTCTTTCTATTATTGTTGTTGCTTTATGATTCTGCTTAGGATCAATTATTGGTATGAGAATAGTAAGAAAGTTTGCTTTGTTGCACTGGTTTGATTTAGTGGCTTGTAAAGCTGCTTCCTTTAACTTGGTTTGGTCAGAGCAGCTGGATCGGCCATCCTTGTGAATATGATGGCAAGGTTGTGTATATGTTCTCATTCTATAATGTTGAGAGGTTGTTTTAAGGACTTTAGGTTTGATTAGGTTTGGTCTTTATTGGTGTAGGAATTTGATTTGGTGGTTAGATTCTGCAAGGATGTGGAAACAAGAGGGCAGACGGTGAATTTCTATATCATCAAATTCAAAAGCTTTGTTCAACTCTAGTTTCCAAAAATATGTGTGTTTGTTGTGTGCAGGGATATGTTGATATCGGACGGTTTGACCCGTTAAGCTACTTTGTTTCTAGTTCTGGAAATTTCGATTTCGTTCAAGTGAGAGCCTTCTCTTCTTTGCTCTCCTGTTTTGGATTAGGCATCATAGTTAGTTTCGGAACATCATAACCAATTCTTGCATTGCGTAGACCAATATTATCCTCTGAACATGGATTCATCTGTTAGTATATACATATAGGGGTTTTACCATGGCGACCTGTCAAATTGTGAACAGAGTTATTACAAACTTGGACGTACATCACAGGTTAGATATCATCTACGCATGAGTTTTACTTTTGGAGATTTTTCGTGGTTCTTGTTTTTTGAGTAGGGTTTCTATGTTTTGTACAGGTCAATATTATTTGTGGGAACTGTAGTGATGGACTGTGTAAAGCTGTGTTTGCTTCTGGTTCTTTTTTGTTTGTTTTGTTTCATCAAAATCGGAAATGCTTCTCAATTCTTGGAAAGCTATTAATTTTCATTCTTTCTTTTTCCTATCTCAGGTAGACTTGGATGCATATGTAGTGTCACCCAAGATTCAACTTGCAGGTCTGTCTGCTACTATTTGTCTCTTGGTATAGTCGATTTTTCTTACAACAAATTCTTGCTCTTTCCCATTGGTCCAGAGTTACTGACGACTTGGCTATTCCATGTGGGAAACCTGGCCCGCTGGTGTTCAAGGGATTCAAGGTAAAACGTGTTTTTTTTTGTAAAGAGTTATGGTAAAGCTTTATAGTCACTTGATGATTAGTTTGAATGTGTTGTGTAGTGTTCTTCACGAAGTGATCAACAGAGCAGCAGATGGATTAATCACACCTCTTCATGTGGCGGCTTTGAACGGACACATAGAGACGGTGCAGTTACTCTTGGATTTGGGAGCTTCGGTTACTCAGGTCAAGTGACTATAGTTCTTGCTCTGGTTCTCCACTAATTTTGCTGTTCATGTTCTTTGAAAATGATTCAAGATTATTTTTAGATAGTCATATGTGTTATGAATCTTGTTGATGGTTGGCTTTTTTCTCAAGCATAGGGTAACGGTGTCACTGACACTGACACGCTTGATGCTGAAACAAGAAGAATGGGACGAGCTATATGCTAAAATCATCACAACTCTCACTAGATCGTCCTGGTTTTTATTTCAAGCTGCAGGAGTCCAAGAATTTGACCACAAAAGGTATGTTTTCTTGCAGGACTATAGCTTCTCTGATGAGTTCTTGAAGGTCTTGTGTTAGACTAGTACACTCTCACATTTTTTGGTTTGCAGTTTTTTTGCAGACTACACTCAAGAAGCTTCTCAAATAAAATAATTATATAACAAGACGACAAGCTATTAAGGTATGATGACTTGTACAAGAGTATGGAAATGTGTTAAGGTTGAGATCTCGTTTCTATAGCTTCTGTACAAGAGACTGTAGCTTCGACGTAAACATGTTCGGTATTGACTAGTTGATAAATGTGAAGGATAAAAGAGAGCCTCCTCGAACCAGGCCGTATGTGCCTGGGTATGTGTTATCACATCAGTGACAACAGTGTTTCTAATTGGCACTCAATTCTTTATTTTGTCTATCCACATGTTGATTTAGTGATGTGTTCGCCAGCTGCATCGGGGTCAGGATCTGTTAACGCATTTGATGCACAACTCTTGCATAACTCTTTTTGTATGTACATTTTTGTGTATTTTAAACGTAGCTTTTGTTTTCATTACTTATTTGGTGTATCTTTTCAGGATAATTTGGAAAAGTGGCTTACTGATGAAAAAGCCAGGGATTAGCTAGTCATTCGTTCTGACCGTCATACTAGATTCTCTGTTGATCGTCTGTATTATTGGGTTGCTGCTTAGTTGGTGTTTGGCCCTTGTTGCATGTCTGCCATTGCTCAGGTTTGTTTCGTTTCTTCAGTTTACCCAAAGAAAGCCTTATGTTACTGTAAAGAATACGGCTTGAAATTGTTTTCCTATGTTCTTTTTTTTTTAATTAATTCTGGTTTAAGTACCACATGCTTTCCAATTCAATTTTTGTAAAAGATTTCCAATTCAATTAGCGATATAGGTTGTTAATCTTTCTATCTAAGTCATTTATGTCATCTCATACTCATGCACTTAGCTTTGAAGTATTCGTGTGTTTTGCAAAAGCTGGTTTTTTGTAACCCTTAAAAAATAAATATCCAGATATTTTGGCTTGATGGATTCTCAAAGGGCATCCAGTAGATGCATCTAAAGTTTTCTTTGGTACTCAATGATATTGTCAGAACATAATACAAACATGATAAGTTAGGCTATATTCTCTGATGAACTTCTTTTGTAGATGTAAATACACTGGTTGCTTGATTCGCCAGCATACAAAAAGTAGCATGCATCCTTCCAAGGTTGTGGACAATCAAAACAAGGAGATGACGAATGAGTTTTACTTTAAGAGTGCAACGCATGTCATATATTGACCGAAAACACATGTTACATTTAAGCAGGTAGACCTTGGAGCTTGTAATTTATATATGAGCTTCTCTGAGTCTCACTTGAACTAGAGTCGAAATGAACCTCGCAATGATGATGGAGGCGTCACATTTGATTATTCATTTCCAGATATTCCAGAGATATTTGTACAAGGTGGATGAGGTAGTGGTAAAACTAAGGATGTTTGGTTAGATTCTAAAGATTACAATCATGCACATTCATATGTCCTTCTGAATTGTGGCTATCTACAACGTTTTGAAAGGTACGCTATCTCTCTAAATTGATTAAATAATTGTGTAATGAATCATGTCCTACGTATTCTTAGTTGACGTTGAGTACGTCTTTAGAATTCTCTTTTTAAAGCTTTTTAATACTCATTAATTATACTTGCTTTTATAGGTTGTTTGAGGAGGACATGAAAAAGACATATTCATTTATTTATGCGCCTCAACTACATGAGTTAAAAGAATTGCATTTTACATCATGGTTACAGAAGCATGTAAGTATTAAATTAATATATGTTTAATTATGAAAGTAAAATATGTTGCTTCTTATTACGTCTAAGTTTAATTATTCATCTTCTTTTCAGATTCAACTCGACACAAACCGTAGTGTTTATCCAATATGGTTACATGAATTGGTACAGGGTCCGGCAACTAAAGTAACAACTTGACCGATGTTTTTCAGTCGAGGGTACAACTTTCACACGTTTGAACACGGAGAAGATCGAAAAACATCAACTATGGTGTTTGTGTGAAAGGAGCATTTTCCAGTGATTCTAATGAAGAACCTGAGTTTTACGGAATCGTAACACAAATATTAGAGCTCTATTATCCGGAAATTGTTGGTCTCCGAGTTGTTCTCTTTAGATGTAATTGGTATGACTCAACAATGGGTAAAGGTATACGGAGAAACAAATCGGGGATTATCGATGTTAGTTGTGCTAGTCGATACGGAAAATACGATCCTTTCATTCTTGCTAGCCAAGCAGATCAGGTATGTTTTGTATCATATCCTCGTCTTAGTAAAAAGAAGAGTGATTGGTATGCTGCAATAAGGATACAACCAAGAGGAAAGATTATATCCATTGAAGAGGTGAATTTGAGTCATTTGCAATATGAAAATGATTATACGTTAGTTGAGGCTGATCCATTTATAATAGTTGATGATTTAGCTGATCAGCTAGGCCAATTTGTTACCCTCAAAATGTTGTTGATGAAGAATTAGATTCAGATGCAGGTGATAAATCCACTGATTCTGACACAACTGAAGACGATTTATTTTGAATTTGTTTATGTCTCTGATTTTGGTTTGTTTAGTTTACCCTAATTGAATGACCCGTTGAACTATCAAAGAATCCAAGAATCAGCGACTAATGTGCATTAGCGTATATCAATCTTCATGAAAGTCAAGTAGTCAACTGTTTAAAAAGTCAAACAATGCACACTAGTCTTCACGATTTTTGACGTAGAGATAGTGGATTTAAGAAGAAATTGACCAATGGACAAATTTTAGTATTTTTTTAATTGGTTTCGATAATACAAAGTGAATTTGAGAATACTACAACTTGAAAAATAATTGCTATGAAAAAACAGTGATGTTATTAGTCTACTGTTGTTAAATCTCGTATAGCTAATTGCTTATTGAAATTAGCCAAACTGATTTTTATCACTGTGGTAAAGCAGACTATTACATGACACCAAGGAGATATATAGACCAGTCAACAAGAGACGACCCAGAGATTATTGAAGGCAAAGAGAGGGAGAGATATCGACTCGAGAGATGAGTCTTCATGTGAAGGAGCCAACGAAACTATTGGTTCAAGTGAAATAGCTCTTAATTGCATATGATTCATGATGTGCGGTGGTTTTTCACTTCAAAACTTTTACCTTAAAAGACCACACGACTACTGCAAGTGCATAGTTAATCGGTTGTAGTATTTAAAAGATCGAATCCCACAGAGAGAGAAGTAGTTCGGACAAGTCGTTAGAACGAGTAAAGCGAGGACAAAACAATAAAAAGGGGTTGGTTGTGGTGTCACGGTTTGCAAGTAAAAGTAAACAAGAAAGCAAGTAAAGAAAGCAAAGTAAATAAACGCAAGAAAACTATAAGAGACAAACGTTGGGCATCAAGGGCATCGAAAGGGGTTCAATGATCGTTACCTAAATAATACTAGAATTAGGTTTGTTTACTTCCAAGTCTCGGACATACGAAACACTAAGATTCGGCTAACCCTATGTTATAGAATTAGTCGGGTAAAATCCTTATACTCCGTTACTCAACCTACGCAGGCAACGACGCATATATCAAAGCAATAAGATCAAGTTTGATTCTAGTCCATAAAGTCCTATAACTAAGTGGTGTGTGCTTGTTATAACACGATACACATTCGTAAGCTAGGCTAGCGTATTAAACAACCTTGTGAGCAATTTAAACACTTGGGATCACGAGTTAGGACATGAATCTAACTACATGCATTAAGAAACAACTTACTTAGAAAGAATACAGTGTAAACGATCAAACAAAACCCTAAGTATCGCCACTTAAACGATCGATCATGTTCCCCCCCTTTGATTAACCCTTTAAACCCAACTAGAAAACTACTCTAGCATGGTTAAAGAGATCATTAAAGTAAGGTTTGATAAACTCATAAGAAAAAATGAATAAGAATTGAATAGGGTTTAGAGATTACTTCTTTGAATATAGAATACAAGAGGTAAGACTTCACCTTAATAGATCTTAGAGTAAACAAGAGAAAAGAGAGAGATTTGGTGGACTTCAAAGCTTAGAACAAGGTAGACGACGTCGGCTGCGCCTCTAGGGTTCTTCGTTGGCTTCTTGGTGAGTGCACACCTAGGTTTAGGGCTTCCAACATGTATTTATAGGTTTCGGAGACCAAAGATTAGGTTTAGGAGTAAAAAGCGTCTTTTCACGTGGCTTAGGTTAAGTGCAACTCGCGTTTCTGGACAGGGTTGAAGCTTTAGTGACCGGGGTGGAGAGTAGGAGGCAGCCCGGGCTCGGCCCTTGTGACCGGTGCGGCCTAGAAGCTCCGAAACGGTTGCATAGCTTCTGGCCGGTCTGGACATGTCTTCACTCTTCTGGTAGTAACTTCCGAACAGCTCGATGAAAAGCTCTGATTCCACTTCGAGACGAATCCTGACTCTTATAACTTTCCATAGCCACCAAGATATCTTGATTTGGTAATCGGAAACACCTCAAACGGACGCCATACTTCCGACGTACAGAAACTGTCTTGAAACGCGTTTTGATCGCCTTTTGGTCTTTAAAGCTCAAAAACTCTTAAAACCTTCTTGACTCCATAAATACTTGAATAACACCTTCTTGGCTCTGAAATCACTCCAAATGCTCCCTAAAAATAAGAAAACAAGAGCAAATATGGGCGAAAATCCCATGTTATCAATTCAAATCACCATATATATGGGGCAATCGTGATGCATTGCTACTTCATATTAATTATATATGCGAAAGCTATCCATACGTTGACATACAGTCAAAAAGCCAAAAGAGTACTTCCATTGTTTTTTGGTTTATTGAGTAATAGAAGAAAAAAGATAAATATCCCAACACAAAATTAAGAGAAATAAATAAAAACTAAAAAAGCTTGGGTAAATAAATCTTCAACATATCCAATACCATAGCTTTTTCAACTTCTTTGTTGGCAGCAGAAGTTTTGGGTAGGGTATGATTTTTTCATGTAAACATCCCTTGAATACTTACCTTGTTCTTTTTCTTTAATGTTTTTCTCCATGTTTTCTTCTTGTTTTATTTTGTTTTAGAAAGTAAGGAATAAAAAGAAACAAAAAGAACTCTTGGAGTTTTTTATAGAGTAGTTTGTTCAGAAGATTTTATTGTTGCATCTTAAATTAATGCATTATTTTTATTATTATGGAGATCTTTGTTTTGATATTCCAATTTTCATTTTTTACCATTCTGCTGCCACATAAATTATCTTACAAGTGTTTGATAATGTTCCTTAGGTCCACGTGGTAAATATTGTCAAATATCCTAAAGTTTTTTCCCCGCCACAGTTTGCCGCTTAAATGTTTTTCTCATTTCCCGAATCCTATCTAAGTCATTTGGATAAACACAACTTCACCCTTTGCCGCTTGTTATTTGTTTTAGTTTCAATAATACTTATAAGATTTGGCTAAATCCAGTATTATTTGGTATCAAATATACGATTTTATTTGATTCAATTATTATATGTATAGATTAAGGACGTACTATGACATACAATTTTTCCCCAATTTAAAATGACGTCGTTTTAATTATTTCCAAACACACAATTTTTTGGGTTTATAAGTTAAAAAGATTGAGGAATACTCGATGAACGTTATGGGATCAGTTGGTATTCGGTGCTTCCCATGTGACTACGGCTCGCGGGTTTGAGTCCACAATTTTGCAAAAAAATTTAAAACTTTGAGAACACATATCAAAACAACGTTGTTTCGATACACGTACATCGTACACGTGTACGATGACTCAGCACCGTAACGGAGTTGACTAACACCCGTTAGATTGACTCCGATTTTTGCACGTTGTATCAAGTATAGGTATGAGATTCAAATTTTATTGAAGTTGAGTTTGTAAAATACCCTACAAAATTGTCCAGGTATGAAAATCCACGGTGCAGACAGTATAGGTACGAAAACGACGTCGTTTCGATACACGTCAGCGTACACGTGTACGATGACTCAGCATCGTAACGGAGTTGACTAACACCAGTTAGATTGACTCCGATTTAGGTTGTAAAATACCCTACAAAATTATCCAGGTACGAAAATCCGCGGCGCAGATAGTACGGGTATGAAAATCCCCGTTTCCCGATTTGCGACTACACATATGTCATAATAATGCGACGAATATAATTTGCAGTAGCCATATTTGCAACAGTTTTTGTTTTGATCATGGTCATAAAATATATACAATAATCGTATATGAAAATATAGTTACTGCAAATTTGCAACAATATTTGCTTTATATTTGACGTAGCTTTTAATTATGACGATTCATAGTTGCACTAAAACATCGTAATTATACCACGATTTTGCTG
This sequence comes from Arabidopsis thaliana x Arabidopsis arenosa, assembly GCA_019202795.1. NCBI lineage: Eukaryota > Viridiplantae > Streptophyta > Magnoliopsida > Brassicales > Brassicaceae > Arabidopsis > Arabidopsis thaliana x Arabidopsis arenosa. Next base: position 12,974,913 of record CM032923.1, on the reverse strand, counting down.
CATAAATATTGTTGCAATAATAGAACATATATAGCAATAAATTAATTCATTGTAAATTTGTAATGATAGTTGCTATACGTTATATGTGGCAATAAATTGTAAAAGTTAAGAGTTGCACAAATACGTCACAATTATACGATAAATTTACTACAATAGTAATGTTGCATTAATACGAGATATATTGCAAGAAGCTAGTTCATTGTAAATATTGCAACATATGTGCAACAAATGCGAATTTGCAATGCTCAACCAGCAATAATACAAAATGTGTCTCAATTTTGTTGCAATGTCATGATTTGCAATGATATGTTGAATTATTTCAACAAATTTTGTTGTTGTAATATCACTATTTTCTTGTAGTGATAATAGTCACTGTTTCCTTCAGTGATGATACATCATCCTCTATCTTCTCCAATCTCTTGCTTATTTCTTGCCCAAATTGCCTGAAAGAAGTCTCAAACATTTCTTTGATGAATGACTTCATCCCTTCATCAAAACCAGTCGTCGTTGCAGCTCTCTAATATAGAAGTCTCATTTTCCGACTCTCAGCACCACGGTTAGTCTCCTTCTTTCGCTTCTTCGAACATGTCGGTTGTTCCTTATGACGACTCTGCAAACCACTCACTATGTTATCACCATCAGTAACATCTGCCGCTTCTTTGTCGTCATTCTCAGTTTGGCCTTCCACATAATTATTTTCTTCTAACGGCTGCTCTATCTTCTCTTCTTCCAAAACACCAATCTCAATATCTTCTTATTCAAACTCAGCAATATCAGAACCAGATCTGATCAAGTTGTTCAAGTTTTTGATTGCATCATCCTTGTTCTTGCCTGGCCTCATGAAGTCTACTGACTCAAATAGATCAAAATTTCCAGTAATGGAAATGTAGGGCTAGACAATGTCCTGCAACATTACATTCACAGAATTCTTAGTAAAATATCAGAGAATAAGATTACAAAACATTATGTCTGAAAATAATGGAACTAACCTTTGTTGTCATTGTGTCCTCTATCACGATAATTTCATCATATGAGACCGTTGTTGCCCCTTTCCAGTTTGAACATCTAGGGACTGCTCCTAATTCTTTGTTAAGCTTCTCTCCCAAGAAGGGTCCAATCAAAGGAATCACTTCTATAGCCCAAATCCCTGAACTCCTTACCATTCCTTGTAAATTTGATCTTTAATTTTTGGTAACTCTTTCGATAGATCAACATTGACAAAAACTTTTGCAGTGTCAAAGTTTGAACATGGAGCTGTTTCCGGATGTAAACGCACTGGAAGACCTGCTGCACTGGTTATGAAACTCAATCCCTCCCAAGAAAACATATTCATCGTAACATTCTTCAAGAAAACTCATAGCGGAACAGATTTTTCTTCTAGTTGCTCCTCCTCTCCATTTGGGGTTCATTTTGTTAATACCATTGGTACTTTTGCAATATTCCTCATATCCCTTTTGAGAACTCGAGCACGAACCAGTGGATTACTAACCCGAAATCTCAGAATTGTGGAGTTAACTTCATACACATCAATTTTTGTGTATCAAACTCCTATTTCCAAATTTGGTTGACAAAGACCACAAATATATCAACGGTGTTCTTTACTTGAAACTTTTGTAGTTTTAATAGAAAATTTTAAAATAATAATTCATATTTTAATATGTAACTAGTTATATTATATTGTATATACCACTTAATCAATATAACCCACATAACGCATGAGATTTTTTCAAGTTTTATATATAGATAGCCTATGTACTTAAAAGATAATAATCGAATGGTTCATCGATTAAATGAGAGTAGTTTCGGAAATCTCTAATCAAAGACATAAGGGTAAAATTAAAATTAGCCACTTCAACAATAGCATATCCCTAGAACTCTAAGCCTACCTTGTCAAATATTATATAAATATAGATGAAGATAAGGAAAACAATGTTTGGTAAATGTGATTGTATAATTAGAAAAAAATAGCTTAAAAAATTGTAGACTTATCACATCAATATCAAAACCATCTTTTAATATATAGAAGATATTCTATATATATATATATATATATATATATATATATATAATTTTTATAAAATATATATTTATACTTTTTCCAAACGAAATTATGGAAAAAAACTTGTTCATTTTCTGTCTCGGTCCGGTACTAATCAAAAATACAAACTTAGCAGCAGTTTGCCTACAAATAGGCTGATAATCCGGATTTAAATATTTGTCTCTCGCCCGGACTTTCTCATATTCTACGTATCGAAAAGGTAAATCATGATAGATGATTACTTCACTAACCATCTCACGATCGATCTTCTGATCATATACCGGCCTATCTATCTTCTTAGGCATCTTAGGACACTTCTCTAAATGGCGACTTAAGTGATTTGTTCCATTATTTCCATGTGGTCTACTACTAGTACCTATCACCAACTTTGTACCACAATGTATGCACTTAGCTCTTTCTTTTTCATCACTCTCTAACCCTACTGAAATGAAATCATCCCAAACATTTGAAGTTTTGCGTCTCTTACGTGGAGCTTGTTGAGTTTGAGTCGGCTGAATTTGTGTTTCACTTTGCTCCGGTGCTTCCACTTCTGCATCTTCCTCATTCATGTCTATTAAGTCATTTTGTGCATTGAGAAATGCAATTGTTTGTAGAGACTCTAAATCCATTCTGGAAAAAAAAAAAAAGCACTAACTTCATTAACAAAAGCACTAACGTTAATTTACAAAACTAAGACTCAAGAGCCTTGAAAATTAAAAGCCCACTAACGTATTTTACAAAACTAAGACTCAAAGACTTGATGTGATAGAAACAGAGAAAGCCTAAACTATGTAACTATGAAACTTTTCACGATTATACCAAGGTTAGACTAATGTTAATTTACAAAACTAAGACTCAAGAGCTTTGAAAACTAAAAACCCACTAACGTATTTTCCTAAGTCCACTAACGTTTCATTATTCTTCAAATCTTTCAATTTTGGTTAACCCAAAAAATCACTGATTTCCAAGTAAAGCTTAAAACTTTGTAAAGCTAATAGAACAAAACCAAAATCTAAGATCCTACGATACTTAAACGAGCCAATCCAAAGGAGATTACACAGTATGAGACAACAAAAATGTAAGGAATTGGAGCAAATCAGAGGAAAAGAACTAACCTTTAAAGGAAAAGAACAATTGATTCAGAGACAATGACTGACTATGAAAAGAGAAGGAGAGAGTTAGTGATTGAGTAGTTGTATCAGTGGTAGAGAGAGATGGGTGAGATGAGATCTCGTTAATTGAAGAAAGCGAAGAAGCGAGAGGAGAAAAAGAAGAAGATAAAGAACAGATATGTTGCTTAGGTTAAAATAAATGGGTAGCCCATTTATTTGAGAGAAAACCCATTTAATATATGGGCTTAAACGGGCTAGCCCATTTAACCTTATAAAACACTTTTATATAAATGGGTTTAAATGGGCTATTTTTTTAACAACATACCCATTTAACTAAATGGGCTATGAAACCCATTTTAACATCACTACTTATCACATATCAAAAACAGAAAATAATGAATTTCAATCCGAAAAATTGCGGTGTATCTTTTTAGACTTCAAATCTAACAAAAACACAATTTGTTCGAATTGAAATACACCACTTTATCTATATCAAAAATGTTTTCTTATATAGAACGGGAATTGCGCCCATCCCCATCTACAAACTAAAAAGGGAGGCCTATTAATTCTATTTTGATTTTTGCATAAAGACGTCGCACAATGCAGTATCTATTAAAGGGAAAAAACCTGAAAAATACCCCATCTATTTTTAATTTAGACGTTTAATACCTAACTTTTTTTTGTTGGAAGAAAAATACCTTCTTTAATTATAATTGGTCGAAAAATACTTTATCTTTATATTATTGGTAAATTCAAACCTCTGATTTAACGGTCGTTAACGGACGTTACGGTATCAGTAAACGACGTTATATTATAACAAAACAAATAGCCGAAAAATGCTTCATCTATTTATTTTTGGATTTTTAATACCCAAACTTTTTGGTTGGAAGAAAAATACCTCATTTAAATATTTTTGTCTAAAAATACCTCATTTTTGAATTGTTAGTATATATAATATTTATACAAACTTTTACAAATATATTGCTTGATCTAATGGTAACACGTATGATTTTTAACCCGCATAGAACTTCTTTTGATCTCCTATTTTCTTTAATGAATGACATACAAATTTGAATACATCATTTGCTTCACTCCTACAAATTTAAATACATCATTTTTTCATTCCTAAAGGCATCGTTGGAGTTAGAAGGGTTTTTGTGATAGTGATTTTGATGATGGAATGTAACGATTCTACAACTAACAAATGAGAGATTGTGACAAAGATGACGACGACGATAGATTTGTCATTTTTGTGGTCATGGAGTAGCATAGTTACGGAAGTGGAGAATAATTTAGGTAAAAGTGGAGAGATGAAAGAAATGGTTCGAGAAAGATTGAGTTTTGATCGTATTAACGAAGTAATATTGAGTTTTGATCACACCAATATATTTGTAAAATTTTGAAAATAAATTGTATATATCTATTTATATACACAGGGTTAATATTTAACGTCGTTAAATATTTCTGTAATATTGTTAACGATTGTTAAGTCGCAGACTTGAATCCACTAATAATTTTAAATGAAGTATTTTTAGACAAAGATATTTTACATGAGGTATTTTTCTTCTAACCAAAAAGTTGGGGTATTAAAATTCCAAAAATAAATAGATTGGGTATTTTTCGGCTATTTTTTTGTTATAATTTAACGTCGTTTACTGATATCGTTACGTCCGTTAACGACCGTTAAATTAGAGGTTTGAATCTACCAACAATTTAAAGATAAGGTATTTTTCGACCAATTATAATTAAAGAAGGTATTTTTCTTCCAACAAAAAAAAGTTAGGTATTAAACGTCCAAATAAAAAATAGATGAGGTATTTTTCGGGTTTTTTCCCATCTATTAAACGGGGAAAATGATATTTTCATACCCGTACAATTTGCAGAGTGTGTTGTCCTACCGGTATTTTAACTTCACGCTGTTTAGATGACTAAAAAACGGCATGTAGTTTTTGTCCAGATCATCATCTCTACCATTCTTCCCTTATCTAACCCAACGATAAAAAACGCAGGAGCCATTCGAAGAACAGATAAAACTCTTTCTGTGAGTGAGTGAGACTCAACAATGGCGTCTTTGGCTCAGCAATTCACGGGATTGAGATGTTCTCCACTCTCTTCTTCTTCTAGGTTATCCAGGAGAGTTTCGAAGAACTTTCCGCAGAACAAATCTGCCTCCGTTTCTCCGACTATTGTCGCCGCGGTTGCGATGTCTAGCGGTCAAACGAAGGAGCGTCTCGAGCTGAAGAAGATGTTCGAAGATGCTTATGAACGATGTAGAACTGCTCCTATGGAAGGTGTTGCTTTCACTGTCGACGATTTCGCAGCTGCTATTGAACAATACGACTTCAATTCCGAAATCGGCACTAGGGTTTGTCTAATCTCTTTTTCTTACTTCAGATTTTTCGTGGAAATTTGAGAAATTATCCGGAAATGGAGTTTTCGTTGCTTCCAATTTGATAATGAGAAGCGGTTTCTTCTGTAATTTGTTGTTCTATATGACAATGTTGGCTCTGTAGAATTGTGGTTAATGATGTTGTTTCAGGTAAAAGGAACAGTGTTCAAGACTGATGCAAATGGTGCATTAGTTGACATTTCTGCAAAGTCATCGGCTTACTTGTCAGTGGAACAAGCGTGTATTCATAGAATTAAGCATGTGGAAGAAGCTGGTATTGTCCCTGGTATGGTGGAAGAGTTTGTCATCATTGGTGAAAATGAAAGTGATGACAGTTTGCTATTGAGCTTAAGGAATATTCAATACGAACTTGCTTGGGAACGATGCAGGCAGCTTCAGGCTGAGGATGTTATTGTCAAGGCTAAGGTATGTTTGTAACTTCTTTGCTACTATTGTGGTTTCGGTGGTTACAGTTTCAGGAATTGGATTGTATGTGTAGGTTATTGGTGCTAACAAAGGTGGATTGGTGGCTCTTGTGGAAGGTCTTCGTGGATTTGTGCCATTTTCGCAGATTTCATCGGTTAGTAGTTGCCTCAGAACTCTTAAAATTTTAAGGATTATCAATAAGCAGGTTTTGTCAGCCGGAATCTTAGTTGATTTTAAGACAAACACAACCTGATATATATGAAATGTGTTTTCTTCTACATTTTTGTCAGAAAGCAGCAGCTGAAGAGCTTCTTGAAAAAGAAATACCTCTCAAGTTTGTGGAGGTTGATGAGGAACAAACAAAGCTTGTCCTCAGCAACCGTAAAGCTGTAGCAGACAGCCAGGCTCAGCTTGGAATTGGATCTGTGGTCCTCGGAGTTGTTCAGAGCTTGAAACCCTATGGTGCCTTCATTGACATTGGTGGAATCAATGGGCTTCTTCATGTCAGTCAGATCAGTCATGACCGTGTCTCAGATATCGCAACTGTTCTCCAGCCTGGTGACACTTTGAAGGTGATATACAGATATTCTTAAAAGAAAAATATTTCAGATGCTAAAACAACAGTCCCTAACTTTTAATGTACAGGTTATGATACTGAGTCACGACCGTGACAGAGGAAGAGTAAGTCTCTCCACAAAGAAGCTGGAGCCAACACCTGGTGATATGATTCGCAACCCAAAACTTGTGTTCGAAAAGGTAACTCTATTTCAATGAAAATACTTTCCCTATTTTATTTTTTGTCTCAATCACTTGCTACTTTCTGCTGTCTCAAGGCTGAGGAGATGGCTCAGACATTCAGACAGAGAATTGCGCAAGCAGAAGCCATGGCTCGTGCAGACATGCTTCGCTTCCAACCTGAGGTATCATTCTCCACTTGCCTGATCTCGTTTATCCATGCTTATTGATTTCTTATTGCAATTAAGCTCCAAATATTGGTGTACATGTTTAGTAACCATCTAAGATTTTTTCCTTTTACATTAATCATCACAAATGAGTTTCGGTATGTTGGTTTGTTTAACCATAACCATAGAAGCTTTTAATTGGTGGAGGATAATAAACTCATGTTGTTGTGTGTTTGAGCAGAGCGGACTGACGCTGAGTTCTGACGGGATACTAGGACCACTCGGATCTGATTTACCAGATGATGGTGTAGATCTAACGGTCGACGACATTCCTTCTGCTGTTGATCTTTAGATTCTAAAGCTTTAGTGTATTTTTCCATACACAAAAACACCTCCTTGAGCTTAATTGAATATGTAGTTTACTCCTACAAGACATTCTATCATGTGTATTTTGTCTTTTGCAATCGATAATTTCTATTCCAATGTCAAGAAATCAACAGAGTTTCTTCTCTCCGAATCAATTAGAAAAGACAAAATACACATGTCTGAAGATATCGATTACGAAAAACATTGTTAATAATTAATATGAATTTAACCATAACCCTATCAATCTTATTATAAAGAAGCACAAGGGGGAATCTTGAGTTTCTTCTCTCCGACTCAATTAAAAACAGAGACACCAACCGTCACTTCTTCTTCAACCCAATATTACATTTTGCTTACACCAAAGCTTTACTCTTTAAAGGATTTGTCTTTCTTAAGGATGTTGAGTAGGGATGACCTCGAGGCGTTTGCTGCCCATATCAGGGACATGTCTCCAAGACATAAATGGGCCAAAGCTGATTATGAATGTGTGCGTGAAGTGAGGTACTATGATTTGAAATTCAAAACGTTAGATACCTCTAAAATGGAGAATGTGATAGGAAAAACCGCAAGTTATGTACATAGTATTGATAGAGAAGCTTCACATTGTTTAGCAGAAGATATTTTCATTATCGATTACAATCTAAGAGCCAACTTGTTAGGTAAAGTAGTTTATGGTGCAATAGACTGTGTTGATCTATCTTTAAGAATTAACTGGATTGTCGAGAGGTCGTGGTCAGGTTTTATACTCCTAGTAATCCAAGAATTTTGAAGATACCAAATGATTTGGGGAGGGTATTACATGAGGGTAATGTAAGAGATTTTTAAAGCTTTTAAACCTCTCATACAACGACATCTCTGGATTGATCCCACAAAGTTTTGGAAATTTTGAGAAGGTAGAGATCTTAGACCTTTCACACAACAACCTCTCAGGCGAAATCCCGCAGACACTTTCCAAGCTAAGGGAGCTGAATGTATTGGAGTTGAGAAACAACAAACTTACAGGTAGAATCCCTGAGAGTCCTCAGCTAGACAGATTGAACGATCCAGACATTTACTCGAACAACAACAAACTATGCAGAATGCAAATCCAAGAACCATGCTCTACACAGACCAAGCAGCCAGAGAAAAATAAAGAGGAAGCAATGTTTTCTTGAAAAGCTGCAGTCATGTAGTAGATATCCTTTATATCTAATTCCCCCAAAAATATTCAAATGCCATACAGTTGAAAGTCCATATCATCATAACAATTAGTCTCACTGTCTTCTTTCAGACCTAAATACGGAGTTTGCTAATTTTTTGTGGTCCAACACGATTTATGATATTTCAGAATCTAGCTCAAATGAGCACCGTTGGAAAATAAACTATCTACAGGAGCAGCGTTAAGGTCTTCATCAATATAACAAGATCAGAAGAACGAGAAGATTGCAATCACAAATGAAATGATGTTTCATTTCATAATTGGGTTGAAATAGAAACGTGAGCTTCAAAAGTTGGGCTTAAGTCGCAGTGCAAGCCCATTTCACAGTCCATGGCCTACAAGAGAGGATGTTTTCAATTCTTATGAACATCTGAGTCGGAGAGTCATAAAAAACAATCAATCAATCAAGCAACGGGCACTCGGTTAAGACACTGAAAAGAATGTGACCAAAATCACTTGAGAAAATGATTTCTTACATGTTAAAAGAGTCGTCGGGCACATTTCATACATCATCGTGTCTTCTCTTGGACTGAAGAGCTAAACGAGCATCTCTCTCTTTCTCAAACTGTCTGTAATCAGCTCTCTCCAAGAAACCAACTTTGTCGAGATACTGATCCGAGCTTTTCTTGTACTTATCTAGCTCGTCTTCAACTCCTTTGTTTTCCTCCTTGTACTCTCCCCAATCTTTCTTCGTCTTGTCCAAAACACTCAGCTTCTGTTTCTTTTTTATCTGCTCAAGAACCGCATCAACCGCTGAAGGCGCTGCCGAGGAAGAAGAGGAGCCTTTGTTTCCCCGCTCAAATGCTTCCTTTGAATCCGCTTCAACTAACCGCTTTACTTCGATTTCTTGACCCGCAAAGTCTTTGACCTCAGTTATCTGGAAATAATTGAGAAGCACGTATGCATTATTCCTAGTTCCAAACAGGTTATAATATCATAGATTCTAACAATTCCGAGCCAAAACACAAACTCAAACAAAAAGCAAGTTTTATTTATGGATTGTAACGAATCAATCAAACCACATATTAACTTGAGACAGAGATTCTACTCATCCACAATCCATCTTCTTACTTCCAAACAGCTGATAAGATCTAAGATTCTAAGTTCTAAGTTCTAACAATACAATACCAAGCTAAAACACAGATTCAAACAAAAAGCAAGCTTTATTTTCGTATTGAGACATAGATTTTAAGATCTTAGATTCTAACGATATGGTACCGAGCCAAAACAAAGATTCAAAACAAAAAGGATTTTCTTAATTCAATCAAACTGCATTTCAACGCAAAACAGAGATTCCAGTCATCCACAATCCATTTTCTTAGTTCCAAACAACTGATTAGACCTAAGATTCTAACAATTCCGAGCCAAAAACAAACTCAAAAAAGAAACGAGCTTTATTTGTGGATCGCAAAGGTTCAATCAAACCACATTTTAACTCGAGACAGAGATCCTACTCCTACACAGTCTATCTTCCTAGTTCCAAAACAGCTGATAAGATCTTATATTCTAACAATACAGAGCCAAAAACACCAATTCAAACCAAAAAGGTAGCTTTTCTAACCTCAATCTTGCCCCGGCTCGATGCAGCTGCAGCCGTTACAGTTGCATTTCTCACTGCAGCTAAAGCAGCTGCAGCAATACCTTTAGCCTCCTCACTACAACTATGATTCAAAACGCTATCTTCCTTTTGTACATTCGAAACGCAATGATCCTTCCTCTTTGCACCCACACCAAGATAACTTTTCCAATTCTGCAAATAAAACAAAAACAAGAAAACATTCAAAATCCTAAAACATAAACGTAACAAAAGAATCAAAACGCAGAGAGAGTGGATAAAAATCTCACGCTATTAGCTGGTTTTTTAGCGGGCAAGGCGGTTGAGGCAAAATTGAGCCGTTTATTTGGAACTCCTTCGTTCATTCGCTGCCAAATCTCCGCAACTTTCTTAGATACAGTGCTCGAACCACTTTGCTCAGGAGATTGCTCATGAGAACCCATGTCTAGATTCAAGATACGCCTCTGTTAAAAGTGGCAAAATTTCGATGAATTGGTAGTCGTATCTCACGAAAGAAAGTTAGGGTTTTGAACAAGAAAACATCGAAACTATATCGGAGATTGAAGAGAGACGAATAAGTGGAGGAGGAAGAGGGAAAGTTCACCTGGAACTTCCGGCCGACGAAAACCCTAATTGATGGAACTGTCTGCAACAATCGACGCGATGAGCGTTTGAAGGAACCTTTTTCTTATATTATCTAATTGACCACTCTACTTTAAAACAAATAACATATAGCCCCAACACTTTTAGAAAATAAGAAATAGCAACGAATTCCTCTCTTGAAATGGTTTTGGAAGTCTAAGGTGGTGTTATTCAATGATGGATTTTAATAGAATTGAAATCCAACACTAATCCAGTGTTATTCAACAAATGATTCTAAATCTAACTTTAAAATCTGGTGTTATTGAATTTTATACTTCATTAGATTTTAATAGTTTGGTGTTATTCAACTAAGATTTAAAATACTTCATTAAAATCCAGTGTTATTCAAAACTAAAAGACTTGTAAAATCTTTGTATATTAAATCATTTGAAATGAAACCTCTTTGGAGTTTCATGGGTAAATTGTTAGAATCAAAATCCAAGATATACTGCAGAGATTTTGAAATCCACATAAACAGATTTTTAAAAACAATATCAGAAAGCAAATATAATCCTTAAAGAATTGACTTTAACTCCATCATTGAATAACACCCCCTAATTATATGTTGGAGATCCATGTTGCTACTAACTTTCAATTCCTCATAAATCACAAAACCCCCAATTCGTGTTTCAGAAGAAGACAAGAAGAAATAAAACGACGTGTTTTGACTCACTATGAATTCTTGATCAAAATGACGAGTCAAAACAGTATCGTTTTAACTAGTGATTTTGATTCTATGTTTTCGAGCAAAAAGACATTGTCATATTCTTGATTAGTTGGGGTATGTTCTAGCACAGTGATATAATGCATATATATAAATTCAACAGTCCAATTGTGACGGCATACTTTCCAAACTCTTTATGATAGTGATTTGGCTTACTTTTTTTTTGCTGAAGAGACACACACTCTTCCTTTAGACCCCACTTTGTGTGGCTAAAACAGTAGATTGTCGTCAATATAGATCATTGTGTTTGGGAGAATTGGTTCAAATATCTTGATCATGGCCTTCACAAATAGTGAAGGTGTAACCTTCAATCCGAACGGCATGACCTTCCAATGGTAATGTCGATCTGGTATGCAAAAACTCGTCTTTGGTGTGTCTTCCGGTTTGATTTCAAGTTGCAAAATTCCTATTTTTAAGTCAAATTTGGAGAAGACTGATGCTTGAGGAAGCCTTTGGAATAGAACTTCTTGTTTTGGTAGAGGAAACTTGTCGTCTACAAGGAAGTGGTTGAGCGGCTGGTAGTTGATGACTAACCTTAGTTTTCCTCATTCTTGTTCAGCTCTTTTGTTGACATAGAAAGCTTCACATGCCCACGTTGAAGTGATCTTCTCATTGGGGTCTTATTTTTGGAGTTGATCAACTTCTTCGAGAGCAAGGTTGTAGTGGTCTGGATTCATTTCCAGGTGGCTTGCTTTGGTTGGACTAACGTCTTTATTCATCTTGAAAGATAATGATATAAAGAAGTCAGGGTTCTTCCTTAACGGAAATGAACACTTGGTGAAGAACTCCGAATGTGAGGCCGCACAAGAATTCTTGATGATCTCGTCTTTGATGGGGTTTAAGATCTCCATGGGGTAAAGATGAGAGACAGTAGTCCAAGGTAGTAGATGGGCAGTTCGCCGGTTTCTGATAATAATTGTGGTTCTTATTAAAATGTCTCTATTCAAGAAAATATTTGATAAGTGTTTTACATTAGTGCGTTGAAAGAGTTCACATTTACAAAGAAACGTTGTATGTGGATTTTTTTAAACCCATAGAAATGATAGAGTTAATTTTATAAATCAGTTCAATTTTTTGTTTTTTTTTAAAAAGTAATTCGATTATCCGAAATACTAAAAAAAATAGTCCAAATTTGATAATTATTATATCCGCACTTTACTATTATAATCATCACTCAAACATTGATCTACACCGCCTATTATACTAACCGCACTTGTTCCGCTAAGTGCGTTTCTGTTAAACAAACTACACTTAAACCACATTACTCAATCCGTTTGTCCCGCAGCGGCCGATCCGCTATCACCATTCGGAGTCTTAATTTCCAATATTTCTTTTGCGTCTTTTTTTTTTTGAAGAAAAGTATACTTTCTTTCGAAAAATACCATCACATGTAAATTAGGGGAATGACACGAATCGAAAAAAGAGATTCAAATTTGTAACTATACAGTTCACTTTTGTTGAAAGAGCAAACCAAATACCTTTACCTGAAAATGACCAATCAGAGCCAAGTTTGTCTCTAATCTTTCTTTCATATTTAATAACATGTAACTTTTTAGTTTTTAAATGAGTGATGGAGATGACGATGGCGTTGTACTAGTGAAGAGAGATTGATAAAGAGGAAATTATTGTTGATGGCTTTCTAGGATTTCTGCTGTGACTCTGTGAGGCCTTTACATAGACAAAAGAACGATTGACCGGTTTACACACAAACCGGATATAGCCAAATTTCATGATCAAAACAAAGTAAATTGCATAACGAAAGATAAAGAGAGAATCATGAAATGGAACGAGTGATTCCTATCACATGTGCATGTGCATCCACAAATATGCTTGATCTGGCAATGCTCATGGTCAGTGCTAGATGACTCAAAAAGCACCATGAAGAAACTTAAGCATTGCCTGAAAGTAAACACTGGTGCTCTCGAGATTGGATCCTGCAATTCTGATGCTCTTATGTGTAGCATTGGCAACGTGACATGAGCACCAGTTTCAAAATAAATATTATCGGTTAACCGATGACACAAATCCTTTAAACGAAGCCCATAAAACAACAACAGTCATTACACGGTAATGTGAATCTATAGCACCAAAAGAAAGTGTGTCACGAGACTATGATCAATATTCTAATCAAAACAGAAAAATGTATCCCAAACTATGATCATATTCCAACAAAAGTAAATCAGTTCCTTCTTTGCTTTTTGTTCTTGGACTGGTTTCCCTTTTTCTTCCACTTCTTATTTGTAACAGCTCTACTCTTCTCCTCAATCTCCTTAACTTTACGCTTCCTGGAAAACCATAACCAACACAAACACATTCTTAGCAAAGATTGCACACATGATCTTAGCTTCAACATCTCAATTCTCAAGACAAAAGTCTTTGTTATTTGAATAGATACAACACAGTAACACACTTATACACACCAGGACAAGGGCTGAAAACTTATCATAGGTTTCCATTAACAAGTCTAGATTTAGATGAATTTTAACTCGACGTATCACAAACTAAAGGTTATGCAATCAGTTAGCCTAAAAAGACATGCTCTTGTTTATGTTTATAATACAGAATCTAAGCATTGCCTCTACATTGTTTCCTAATACACAATGGTGGTAACTAACCTGTACTGAGAAGTTTTAGGATCTGACACCAACTCATCAGCAAGAGTTGCTTTTCTATTCTTCTTTGTTAATCTTCCATAGAACTCTTCAGCTGGTTCAATTACTGTTCCAATCTGTTTTTTAACACAAAGGAAACAACAAAAAAATTGGTGTTAAAACAGAAGCCGAGACAAAAGGTTAGTCTTTGATCTAGTTTACCGTTCTGAAACTTGCCTGGAAATATTTTTCAGCTAGTTTTGACCGTGACACAGATTTCTTGTAGTGTAGAGCAGGATCCATTACAGTTCTCAACTACAATAGAGATACAATTAGAATGATGTACAATTAGGACTTTGAAACCAAAAACAACAACAACAATAAGAACAAAGCAAAGAATCTATTACCTTAAGCAACTGAAGATCTCTTTTTAACTCAGGAGTCATTGTTGGTGCAGGCATATCAAACCTATCCACAGTTGCAAAACAATGTATCTCGGAATCAAACAAAAAGGGTAAATATAATCTGAGTAGAGAGGAAAGAAAAGTTACCAGTTTGAACCAGTGGTATCTTTGACTTGTTTCCTAATCATCTTGTTAATCTTCTTTGGATCATTAGGTGGAAGACAAAGACCATCGACAAGCTCTGACTTAGACATCCAGAGCGAACTGCTTTCGTGACTCTCAGCTCTTTTGCTTAAACTGGAACCAGTTGTCGAGTCTAAGGATAAGCCTGGAAGCTTTGGTTCCCATTTTAGACCAATCAATGGTTTAGTCTCTGCCATAACTCTAAACTGCCTTTGTTCTTTGGAATGAAGAGCTAAACAATCGTCTTCTCTTTCTCAAACTGTTCGATTTCTTGACCCGCAAAGTTTTTGACCTTGGTTATCTGGAAATAGTCGAGAAGAACATATGCGTTAACGAATGAATGCGCCCAAGTGCAATTCACAAATCACAAAGGTTCAAATAATTAGATTATAGTCCAACACAATCCATATTCCCAGTTCCAAACAGCTGATAAGATCACAGATTCTGACAATTCTGAGTCAAACACAAAATCGAACAAAAAGCAAGTTTTATTTATGGATTGTAACGAATCAATCGAACCACATATTAACTTGAGACAGAGATTCTAGTCATCCAATATGCATCTTCTTACTTCCAAACAGCTGATAAGATCAATACCGAACAAAAACACAGATTCAAACAAAAAGCAAGCTTTATTAGCGTATTGCAAAGGTTCAATCAAACTACATTTTAGCTTGTGAGTTGTGACATATATTTTAATCCCACACAAGCCATCTTCCTACTTCCAAACAGCTGATAAGATCTTAGATTCTAACAATATGGTAGTGACCCAAAACACAGATTCAAAAAAAACAAACAAACTTTATTTAGGGATGACAAAGGCTCAATCAAACATTCAAACTGCATTTCAACCCAAAACAGAGATTCCATCTTCTAAGTTGCAAACAACTGACAATTCCAAACACACAAAGACAAACAAGAAACGAGCAAAGGTTCAATAAACCACACTTTAACTCGAGACAGAGATTCTACGCCTACACAAGCAATGGTTTAGTCTCTGCCATTACTCAAAATGCCTTTGTTCTAGATTCAAGATACGCCTATGTTAAAAAGGGCAAAACTTCAATCAATTCGTAATCGTATCTCACGAGATAAAGTTAGGGTTTTGAACAAGAAAACATCGAAACTATATCGGACACTGAAGAGAGACGAATCAGTGGAGGAAGAAGAGAGAGAGTTCACCTGGAAATTCCGGCCGACGAAAACCCTAGTTGATGGAACTGTCTACAACAATATACGGCGTCGATTGATGATGATAAGCGTTGTTTGAGGAAGGGAACCTCTTTTTAATTTTTATTATATATTATCTAATTGACCATTATACTTTTAAGAAAATAACACAGCCCCATCGCTATTTTTTTTTTTTTTTTTGTCGTCTGAATAATTATATTGATCGATTAGGAAAATTACAAACAGAACATATGCACAATCTGTGAAGGAAACACTAATTCCTATCTCAAAAGCACCTTAACACACTAAGGCCTTTACAAAAAATTGCTCTCACATGAGACACCTAAAACACTAACCCAAAAAGCATAGATAGAGGATTAAACTCTCTCATCACAAAAGACACCACACAACCAACTCGGATAAGCCGATGCTACATAAGAATGAACACGACCATCTGTGGTGAAGCTTTTGGCAATGAGACTAGCTCCTCTATTTGCTGATGCACTTTCAATAATTAATCTCCAAGTCGGAATCAGTCTCAAAGTATCCAAAATGAGTTCCCTTTGAAATTTGAAGGAGGGCCACGCTTTTGGTCTCAAAACAGCCCCCAGCAAAACCACATCTTCCAAAGAAAATAAAACCTTGTTTATCTTGTGGCTATACATGCTATCAATTGCCCAAAGCAATCCAATCAGATGAGCATCCTGTCTTGACAAAATGTTAGAGAAAGCCCTTCTCCTATGAAACATAGTCAGGCCTTTTTCATCTCTTAAAACCCAGGCGCAACCCGCCATTCTATTTCTCTTGGACCAGGAAACACCAATATTACACTTCAACCAACCACTAATAGGAGGGCACCAAGGCAGCCTAGAAATAGTCTGAGAAGACTCAGAAGAGCTCACTGGTCTAGATACTTGATTAGCTCTTTCCTCGTCTTCAATCACTTGAGCCAAAAAGCAATCCTCAACATCTTCCTTAATCTTCTTCACTGTATCTAAGGCAGAAAACCTTTTGCCCTCAAAAAAGAAAATGTTTCTGTTTTTCCAAATTCTCCAAATGATCCAAGGGAAGCTTTTTCTTAGCTCAGGAGGCCACTTTAGATTATTTCTATTAATGAGAAGATGGTGCAGAATGGAAAAAACAGAAACAGAGTCCAAACCAAAAGGAGGAGCTGGAAAATCCGACAACGCCCAAACTTGCCTAGATAGGGAACATGAGAATAGAGCGTGACCAATAGACTCACCTTGCAGTCCACACGATTGACATCTATCATCAATTTTCATTCCCCTGTGAGAAAAAAGCTCTACAACAGGTAAGGCACCACTCAAGACTTTCCAAAGAAAAACCTTGATTTTGGGGTCAGTTTGAAGCTTCCAGACTTGTTCTTTTAAGGGATTGAGAGACGGTTGTACAAAGGCTTCATGGAGAAAGGAAGCCTTGTAACTCTCCATAGCAAGCAAAAATCCTGATTTAACCGAGTAGTCCCCAGATTTGTTGAACTTCCAAGACCAAAAATCATCAACTGAAACAACTGGCTTAATCAATCTGATTCTGTTGACATCCTTAGGGAAAAAATGGAAGTTAAGTTTCTCTAAATCCCAATCTCTTCTTCCTTCATCAATCAGCTCCTTAACTCTCAAGTCTGGGTTGATGAAAGTATTCTTAATCCATGGAGCTCTCAAACCATCATCATCATCATTTAACCAACGATCAACCCACACACAAATGGAAGCACCATTCCCAATATTTTTGATTAGACCATTCTTTAGTAAATCTCTACCATAGATGATACTTCTCCGACCATAAGAGGGTCTTCCACCTAAACAAGCATCCAGAAAATTAGAGTTTGGGAAGTACCTACTCTTGATAAATCTGGAAAAGATGCAGTCCGGATAATGAATGAGCCTCCATGCCTGCTTGGCAAGCAGAGATTGATTGAAAAGCTGAATATCACGGAACCCTAACCCACCAAGATGTTTAGGTAAACAAAGCTTGTCCAACTAAGCCAATGAATTTTCCTTTTGTCCTCAAAAGCACTCCACTTAAAGGCTGCCATGGCACTAGAGAGGTTGTCACAAGTGGTCTTTGGAAGTTTGAAACATGCCATAGCGAAGACCGGCATCGCAAGAGCAACCGATTTGAGGAGAATTTCTTTACCCCCAAGGGATAAAGATCTAGAGAACCAGCCCGACAGCTTAGATTTAAGTATATCTTTGATGTAACCCAACATCTCCACCTTAGAGCCACTAAAACACTCGGGAAGACCAAGGTAAGTGCATGCCCCTCCCTCATTAAAATTCCAAGACAGACTTTTACTTCTGCTTTCCTTAAATCTGTCACCTTGCTCCCAAAGGTAATAGAGGATTTGTCAAGATTGATGGTTTGACCCATGGCTTCACCATAAACCTTGAGAATCTTTTGTAACATCAAGCTTTGGTCCCTGTCAGCCTTACATAAAAACAAACTGTCATCCGCGAAGAGAAGATGATTAATGGTAGGACCATTATCATTGAATCTGATCCCATTGATAAGACCGTCTCTTTGAGCTGAGTTAAGGAGATATGAGAGGCCTTCGGTACATAAGACAAATAAGAAAGATGAAAGAGGATCAGCTTGTCTTAAACCTCTCTGAGGAATTATCATACCAAAGGGCTGATCATTAATGAGGACCAAAGATGTAACCGTAGAGACACATAGTACCCAAGAAATCCATTTAGGATGAAACCCTAAAGCTTCCAGCAAAGACCTTAGATAACTCCACTCCATGCGGTCATACGCCTTTGACATATCAGATTTAACCGCCATATACTCAGAAGAAATCGCAGGAATGGTATTGAGACCATGAACAATCTCGTGAACCACTAAGATGTTTTCAGAAATCAGACGCTCAGAGACAAAGGCTGACTGAGAGTCTGAGACCAGAGAAGGCAGAATCGACTGCAGTCTTTTAACTAGAATCTTAGCAACAATCTTGTAGAGGACTGAGCAAAGGCTGATAGGTCTCAGATTGACCATTTCCGTAGGATGAGGGATTTTAGGAATTAAACAGAGATGGGTATAATTCCATTCAGCATTAAAAATACCATGATCAAAGAATTGTCTAACCTCATTAGTGACTTTGGGACCAACAATCTTCCAATAATGCTGAAAGAAAAGGCCAGACATACAATCAGCACCTGGAGCACTACTAGGCTTGATAGAAAAACCAGCCTCTCTAATTTCCTCAGAAGAAACAGGATGAACCAAGGCATCATTCATCTCACCCGTTACTCTAGGAGGAAACCCAGAAAACCAAGTGTTGAAAGAGGAAGGATTAGAGGATGTGAAAAGCTTTTGAAAATAAGCACAGGCGACCTCACCCTTAGCCGCTTCAGACTTCTGAGCATTACCATTCACATCAAACAACGTTTCAATTCTTTTCTTGCCTCTATTATCATTGACTGAGGAATGGAAATATTTAGAATTTCTATCTCCACATCTCATCCACTTCTGACTGCTTTTTTGTTTCCAATAAACTTCTTCCTCTCTGTATGCCTTAACAAGTTCAAATTTCAGGAAGTGAACCTGTTCCAAAACAGGAAAGCTTGAGGATTGTTCAGCCTCTAAAGCACCTTCCAGGCGCTGAATGTTGTCTTGAAAATTCAGATTATTTATACTCTTCCATTTGCTGAGGGAACGTCTGCAGGCTCTGAGACTGTCAGCTACAGAAGCTGAAACAAAGAAGTTTGCAGAATCCCAAGCTCTTAAAACTGTATCTTCAACATTTGGCTTAAAGAGAAACCTTTTGTCAAACCTGAACTGACCACGATAAGCATCCTGAGAAGAGAGGAGTTTGAGCAAAACCGGTCTATGATCTGAACCTCTGAAATCCAAGAAGGATTGATTTGAAACAGGAAATTGCAGACGCCACTCTTTATTACAAAAAATTCTGTCCAGTCTGCTTTGTATCCAAAGATCATACCTTCTTCCAGCCCAAGTGAATCTATTGCCTTGACTAGGCAGTTCAGTCACACCACAAGCATTGGTCATCTCAGCAAAGGGTTTAAAAACAGAATCACTTCTCCTAGGACCACCAATCTTCTCTTCATTGTGTAAGATATCATTGAAGTCTCCCACAAGACACCAGCTGTCCCTTTTTCCCACCCCAATTCTGCTAAGTCTCTCCCAAACAACTTGTTTTTTCTTGAAATCAGGATCTCCATATATACAAGAAATAAAAAAGCTAGCAGCACCAAACTTAACATGCATATCAATCATGTTCTTATCTGCATATTTCACATCAACTTGAACACTACTTTTCCACAACACTGCTAATCCACCACATTTACCAACCGAATTAGCAGTAAAAACTCTCTCGTAGCCAAACCAAACTCTTAAATCCTCTAAAGTATATCTATCACGCATAGTTAATTTCCATCAAGAACAACATATCAGGAAAAAGGTTTTTACGCAATTCCCTGAGACGTGAAATTGCCAAGTCTTAAAACCGTCCCAATCTTTGGCAATTCCAGCTCACTATGCTCATTAAACATTGGGCGATCCCTCAATTGGGATCACCTTCTTTGCGCAACGCTTTGGAACTGCCTGAGAGCTTGAAACTTCGTCAACTTCTTTTCTTTTTTTTGCAACTCCTTTTCCCAGACCTTGTTTCAGTCGGATATCAGAGGAAGCAAAATCTTCAGCCTTTACCCTTGGCTTTCTGTGGCTCTTTGGAGGTCGATTTCTGACCTTTTTCTTCTGAGAATAAGTCCCGGAAGGACTAGCTTCATTGAAACATGTCCTATGCACCGTTGAACCCATCTGAAAAGGAAGAGTGAGACCAAGAAAGGATGAAGCTTTGGTAGCTACTTGGAGAGTCATGGCATCAGAATCCCAGGGAGATACAGTAGCAGGAAAAACATCAGAAGCAGCATATTTTGAAGAGGAAGAGGAGTCAGCGCCAATTAAATGTGTAGAAACAGAGCTTTCACAATCAAAAACCGGACACTTCCCTTTGTTAATCTCTTTTGATATAATTGGAGGAGGTTCAGGTCTTAAGATGGATCTTTGAGCTGCTGGATCTTTTTCCACTTCCCTAACAGATTTCTTGACTCTGTCTTCACGAATCAGCCTCTCATCAGCATTTGCAATAAGGAGATATTGCCTCATACCTTTGAGAACCTCTGGAGCAATTTTTGGCCTACCAGTACAATCATCAATCCCAACTTGATCTTCGGATAGAACACCAAAGAGAGGATCAGAATCCTTTAAGAACAATGGTTTTTTTGGCTTCACAACTGGTAATCCCTAACATCTAGAATCAGCAGCATCCTGACGTCTCTTGAAGAGGATTGGGCATACATCTTTTTCGTGGGTGAGTCTTTGGCACTCATAGCATCGTTTTCGAATCCTCTCATAATTGAAGTTAACCGAAGTAGAGATCCCACCCTTTAGATTGATCACTTTAGATCTTCTTAGAGGACGAGAAACATCGAAGCTAACTTTGACACGGACATACTCTTGGATTTGTGGAGCATCGGGATCGAACTCCACTTCAATAACTCTTCCAACTAATCCACCGAGAGAGGAGAGAGCTAACTCTGTGTGGTAGTTTATGGGCACCTTAGAAATCTGAACCCATATGGGAACAAATTGAAGATAATCGTTGGGAGGATACTCAACCCAACATTCGACAGCAATAGCCCACTCAATGTATGTGTGAACTCCCTTCTCTAAAGTCTCGATAAGATCATGCTCGGAGTTGAAGATAAGCTGGAACTTCTCCTTTGATAAATCGATACCTCGAACTCTATTGATCTTTTGCCACTTTCTTGGCATATCTTTCAACAGACCCTTCATCGATTGACAATCTGGATTGAGCAACCTTCCGACCAAATTTAGAACATTTCTCTCACAGGAGGAGAAATCAGGATCTTCTGGCATATCAAAAGGAACATCTTCTTCTTCCAGGGACATGGCCATCAGAGCCTTGTCCATTGCCGACGACATCTCAGAGAAAGACGATTGACAAACCGGAAGAAACAGAGGGAAAACCGAGAGAAACCCGACGATACCAACTAGAACAGAGACGACGTGAGATTGATCCGAAAAATCACCAGAGAAATCAAAAATGTCGAAGCCAGAAAAATGAATAGTGAAACCCTAGCCGCTTAACTGATGAACTTCAAGAGAGGAACACAAGATTAGAGACGAAAAGTAGAAATCAGGTTAGGAAAACGCAGCCAATTTCGTGTTTTACTACTCTCAATAAGAAAACGAACACTCTAATTGAGATAGAAGGTCTTAAGTCCAAAAGAGGGAATCTAGGTGAAATACCTTTTGAGAAAATCAACTACATAGCCCCATCGCTATATTATTGTTTTTGTAGTCTATTTTGAAAAATGTCCAAAATTTCACTAGATTATTACACAAATTGCCATTTTTTAGTTGATATAAAACGATTCATTAACATTAGCTTAGTCCAAACGTTACAAAATCTATAGTCAACACACAGATTTTAAGGTTTATATAATCCAAATTTACAAAATCTATAGTCAAACACATATTTTAAGGTTTATATTATTCGGATTATAGATAATTAATTCGAGATTAGTCATTAAGACATAGAATGAAAAATCGAATTAATTTGCATCCAAATTAGTTCCAAATAGGAAATTTAAATCGTTTATGAACAGAAAAAAATAAATCAAACCATAGATTCGCGTGAGGTATACTAACAAAATAACTAAATAACTAAATATTCATATAAGTTTATAAATCAAATATGTTAAAAATTACACATCCAAAAGATTTATCGGGAGAAAAAAAGAACAAAACATAGGATACAAAGGTTATTAGAAACGAAGAAAAGAGGCAAGATAGAGTGTTCAGTTAGTTACCGGTGGAAAAGCAAAGCAAAAGCAAGTGCGGCAACGAGACAAAGAGAATGAAGAACCACTGGGTTTAAGGTTTTTTTTTTTTCAAAATACCCAATTTTGAAATGGACTTGGCACAAAATGAGCCAAATAAAGCCCATTACAATCCGTTCATGTTAATAAACGAAAGAGACAACACGTTTTTCATTGTGGTTGAAGTCGGTAGACTTGTCGAACTAGAAAGTATAAGCTATATTTGATAAATAAAAATTGAAAATCCATTACAAAATATTAAAACAAAATGTACAATACTTGGTTTGACCAAAAAAAAAAAAATGTACAATACTTGTAAATAACTCAAACGTAAGTATGGGACGAATCGAATCTCTTTTGAAAAAGAGAACTTATTAGTTCGGCTATTGCCAACAATTTTTTTGGATCATTGTAATCTCTATATCATTAAATGACAAGAAGGATACCTAGCCCTTAACCAAACATAGAAAGACACCGTATAAAAACTCTATATCATTATTTCACAAGTACAAACGCAGAAAAATCAAAGTTGGGGTAAAAGAGGCTTGTGGTTGAAAGTTGAGATGATTTCTCTTAGGGTAAACGACCTGTGTCCCCCTAGGAAGTTTCATATAGTATCACAACTACACAGAATTCGGACCTCGACCGCAGTCCACACAGATCAGAAGTTAAACTCCAGTTTCCCCCCAAATCAAAAGTTCGAGACTTTGGTCCCCAAAATTTTGAATTTCGTGGTTTATCTGTGGTTTACTGTACCGAACCGATGCCATATCTGTGGTTTACTGTACCGAACCGATGCCAAACCAAAATCCAGTAGAATAAACCGAATTGAAATCCTTAAACTTAATTAAACATAATCGAGCAATGAATTTTGTAATTAATTTCAAAATTTCATTAATTTTCCGAATATATGTTTTATTTATAAGGTTTTATTACGTTAAGATTTGGGTGTCTTTCAATTTTGCCAAGTTCTCCGGCAGCTCAACGATGGTGACTCGCTTAAGACTCGTTTCGAGATCTTCTCGTTACGCCACCGTCAAGTTCACTGAGTCTGTCTCACCATCATGCTCATGTCGTCTCTTCTCAGCCTCCACCGACCCCGAATCCGAATCTCAACCCGCACAAGCCCCACCTACGAATCCCGTCACCGGAGACGAAGAGCGAGACGAAAAGCTAAGGAATCTCCGAGTTCTTCTCCAGCAGAATCGAATCGAAACGGCGCGTGGCGCTCTCTCTTCGCTGCTTCGATCGGATTCTACGCCGTTCACATCGCCGAAAGAACTCTTCTCCGCCTTCTCGTTATCATCTCCGTCGTTGAAACTCGATTTCATTTATTTTTCCAGTGAGATACATACTCAATTGCAAGCTGTAATCTTTCAAGTTCTCCCTTCATAGAATCATCATTTCGCAACTGCAACAACGAATACCATGTAAGATAAACCAAAACTTGAAAGGGATACAAAAATTCTTGGTAGAGAATCTCTGCTCTGCTTACCACAGCTTCATTTTCATGTGAAGCACAAATTAGAAGTTGTTTTTCTCTTTGCTTATGCTCAGTAGACGCAGTAGTGAATCCATATCTGGAAAGAATTTGTTCCATACTTCACAAATTGAACAAAACTTTCCGTTAGTAAAATCCCTTAATTTGGTTTGATCATTACAAGAAAAAATAATGAATTTCAACTTCTGCATTCTCAATTTCTTCACAAAGATGAGATAAACACACCAATTCCCAAAAAAATCAACTCTTCTATGGTCTAATAATCTTAGAAATTATCGATCTTTCAGATGCTAACAACTGATATACCAAAAGATAGTACCAAATTGCAGTTTCTTTCAACAGGTAGGGTTTATAAAACTCACGAACTAATCCTATTGCAAAAATCCTAATCTCAATTCTCCAAACCTTAAACCCATCAAAAAGATTTCATCATCAAACCTCAAGATTTAGCCAGATTAGCATCATCGAGACTATATAAACAGGGGTTGCTCTGTTTTTAGACACAAAAACCCAAAAAAAAAAAGCAAATCTTTTTATTTCCCCAGAAAAAGAAAAACAAAAAATCATGAGATGATGATGATAAATTTCAATTCGGTTTATTCTACTGGGTTTTGGTTTGGCATCGGTTCGGTACAGTAAACCACAGATATGGCATCGTTTACACTTTCTCTTAATCACCCTTATTGAATACTCTTTGAATTCTAATTAGATTTTTTTGAAGTATAATCGTTAGGGATATTAAGGTCAAAGAGTGTGTCGATCTCTATATATTGTTCAAGTAGAAACGCACGAAAATTAAACTTGGGGCAAAAGAGGCTTGTGGTTGAAAGTTGAGATGATTTTTCTCAATCAGCCTTAAAGAATACTCTTTGAACTCGAATTAGCTTTTTTTGTAAAGTGTAATCGTTTGGGATAATAATATCAAAATGTATCGAATTTATGGATTATGGAATGTTAGCTTTAATGAATTTGTTTTAGGATAAATTCTATTATGGAATGTTAGCTTTAATGAATTTATTAATATTTAGGATAAATTCTATATCATGTAAGTCAATATTCGCGTTGGTAAATTTTCTAATTTAGTTTCTAATTAAAAAGTTCAATTTTTAAAGATAATTACTGATGTTTGCCCTAATTTTAAAGCTATATATATCGTAGATCAAGCAGAAAATTATGAATTACTTTTTTTTTATGTGCTCATTAGATAGTTTTTATATTATGGTTTTTTATACAGCTACGATGATTCTGATGAATCGATTTGTGAGTCATGCAAAATGTGTTTCATGTACATTTAAAGATCGGGTGCATGTTGTTTGTTGTTTGTTTTATTTTCTGCATGAGTTCGTTGATATATTGTTTTGCTAATTTGTTTCGCTCGGTATGTGTTTCAGCTTTATCGAACGTGGAGGTTTCATCAAAAAAGGTTTCGGACGAAGGTGATGTTGATGACAACAGAACGACGTTTGGAAAGGTATTCTATAGATTTGGGTTGTATAAGGTTTGGAAAGGTATTCTATAGATTTGGGTTCAGTAGCTTTGAGATTATGTATAAGGTTTGACATGTTATTATTGTATTATTATTTAACCGTGTCGTTGAAGGTACTTGATAAACTCGTCTCTCGCTTTGAGGCGGTTCATTGTAAACATGTATTTTAATTCTTTATAGCTAATGTAACTTTGATTATTGTGAATCGATTTAAGTTGGATATTTTTTGTTTGGTACCTTTTAAAGGATATTTTTACTGTGTTTAATCCAACGATATGATTTCGAAGTTACTAGATATGGTGATGGTTTTGAATCTACTAGATATACTCATATTCCTTACCTTCTTTAATGTTTATATTAGTGTGATCTTTTTTTTTTTTTTCTTTTTTTGTCAACCAAAATTAATTAACGCTCAAAAGAGTCATTCCTAGAGATTGTTATTTACATATGTGATATGAAGCGGTTCTGCACGAATTTTTCGTGCCAGATTATCTGCTTTTACATTAGCACTACGAAAAAATTCAAGATAAAGAAAAGGTTGAGAATTCTTCCTTGTCGCTCTGAAATTCCTCCAAATACACTGAAAACACCGGCCATTCGGTTGGGGAAGACATCATCTTCACCAGGTCTAAGCAGTCTGTAAAGAACGCTACCTCTTGGTTATCTGCACTAATCATATACTTCATCTCCCAAAGAAGGGCCTCGACTTCTGTATGTAATGGAGATAGACTTCTACGGAGGTTGGCAGCTCCCATGGTTGGCGGCTCTCCACTTGATGATGTACAGAACCATTCTGTACCAGAGAACTTATCACTTTCTTTCCATGATCCGTCTACAAAACAACGGTATCCCGAATAATTCGATTCAAGTGAAGCATCACTCACTCTAGATCGAGATACCAAATCCATAGAACCCTGCTTTTCACTAATAAGATCGATTTGAGCTGAATGCCACAATTGAGCCTCTTTTTCCGCTAACCGTAAAACCTCTTGTGGGTCGTTGTCAATATTTTCATATATTTTTTCATTCCTCGCTTTTCAAATATACCAAATAATCCATGGGAAAGCTGATGAATCGAAATTCGGAGGAATTCTCCAAAATAAAACATGTTAAGATTTGCCACAAGAAATGGTGTACCTTAGGTGGACACTACACTTGCCAAGAAAGATACATTGGGCTCCGACTTTTCCATCCGTGTGATATGATAACCCGATTTAACTGTATATTTTCTTGATTTTGTAAAATGCCAACCTAGAGTATCTTCCTTAGTTGGCGCATCCACAGGTAGGGCACTTATTAGCGCGACATCTTCTGGATTAAAGATCGCCTGTGTGATCAATATATATTATTTTGTTTGTAGTTCGGTTTCTGATAGTTATTTTAGTTTGGTTTTTGTTGTATATGTATTTTAATCGTATTCTGAATATCATAGTTTCTTCTGTTTTCTTAATTTCATTTATATATCTGCTGGTGTTTCCTCCTCTCGAAAATGTATAAAGGATATGTTTTATTTTAATAAAGTATTTTGTCGAATTTTGTCTATCTATTCCGTAAATGTATGATTGTTTTATGTTTTGCTTTAACCTTAGCTTCTCTGGTGGTGTAGTCTACTCGGAATTGGTGTAGAAGATTTTTCCCTCCGGTGTGTTATACGGATCGTGTGGGTGTTTATAAACATGTATGTTAATTTTTTCGTATTTTCTTATATGTTATGTCTTATATATATGTAGCTAACATATAAGAAAATACGAAAAAATTTCCATGCTATATGTTATGATTTTAATTGTTGTGTTTGTTTGTAAAGGTTTTGTGTGGTTTGAAGCGTTTATCACGTCCAGATATCCTGACTGAAGTTGGTTGTGTGTAATTTATATATCTGTTGGAGCCTATACATTAGTTATGTAGATGATTTTATGTTTTCGAAATTATTTAGTTGTTTTTATTAATTCTTTTTCATTATTATTTTTTTGTGTTTTTTTGTTGTTGTAGTCGAGTGTAATTGGAAAGGATGTTAGGCGTTATAGCAGTATTAATTTGTTTTTTAGATATATTGTTACGGGTGAAGATGTCTTGGTTGATAAATGGGAATCCTACCGTTCGCTGTTTGGTATTGATCAAACTATACCAGATGTTGGATTGGAACCTGGCTTTGAAGTCTCTGAGACCATGATTACTGGCAGATTCTTAAGAAAATCTTAAACTAGATCTTAGCAATAAATGATTAAAATTAAATCCCGATTAAGCCATTATTGCTAAGAGAGTTTCTTAGCTAAGCAACAAAAACATAGTTAAGATCCATATTTTACAAATATATTATTTAAATATTCCTAAGATTTATTTCTAAGACACTATGGATAATCATGCTCTGATGATGAATAATTAGTTTATTTGAATTTCTTTCTATTTTTTTCTTAATATTTTATTTTAAATTTAATTGTGATTAGTCTTGCTTTTAAAATCTGTCTCAGCCATATCTATTGTATTGTTTAAATGATGATTCAAATAATTCTTAAAATTGTTATCTAATCATGTTGTAGGTTTCGTTTATGTATAACATGATATTCGTATCGTTATGAATTTTTTTGTGATTGCTATTTATATATGTTATATCATTACTAGGAATGAATTTTGTTTAGTAATTAAATAAATAGATTTGACTACTTAGCCCAATATCCATCGTATATGTGCTTGGTATATAGTTCTTTCGTTTAGTTCAAAACTCTTTATCTTTCTTCGATTTCTAAAAGAAAACTGTGGGTTTGGGAGGCGATATCATCCGAGGATGTCTGAGCAAATTTATCGTTCAAATCTTGCTCGAGGTAGGACGACTACGTATGTTCGTGTGAAGGTTCTGAGTCTTTGGAGGATTCGTACTCGCGGATTCATTTGTAAAACAGAGATGCTTCTTGTCAACGAACATGTTTGTGTGTCTCTATCGTTTTTTTCCCCTTCCTCGGTTAGATAATTGGCGTTTGATTGGTTAACAGCATGGATGGTTCTTTATATATCTAATAATTTATTTGATAATTTTTGCTTATTTTAGTATATATCATTATGGTAGATTTGTACTCTAATTTGTCGTGTTATTGTTACTAGGTAACTTGTATACACATAAATATTTGTCTTTATCTTTTGTCTGTGTTGGTTGTTTGGTCATTTAACGGAATATTTATCTTTTGTTCATTTGCATGTATCTAGGAGACAAAGATTGAGGCCACAATCGGGTGTGGTCCTTTTCATAATGTTAATCTGAGGGATCTAAAAGATTGAGGCCACAATCGGGTACAGTCTCTCTGACTTTGTTGCTTCGGTCCCGATGCGGAAGATCTTGAATACACATCATCTTTTCCATGTCAAATTCCTTAGTACTACAAAGATGATGTGAATTTATAACGTATCATCGCTCAATTATTTGGTATTTGCAAAGTATTCTATCATTAGGAGGAGACTTTTGGAGGCAAATCGTCCATTGGGTTAAATCCTCATCTTATTCAAAATCATACAATTAAATCTGTTTTTTATACTGCTCACCAAAAAAATCTGTTTTTTATACTACATTATCATATAATCATACATTTTAAAAACCAATCAGTTATTTAAGGTGGATATAGTTTGGGTTTTGTTTTAAAACAAACTTTTAAGGTGAATATAGTTTGGGTTTTGTTCTATTGACATATATGGGCTTCAGTTAAATTTAGGGTGATGTGCAGTTTGTGACACTTTTTTCAAGTTTTTGAGCAAAACAGACACTTTCTGAGATTTTTCTACATTTTACACTGTTCAATTTTCATCAATTTTCTACATTTTACACTGTTCAATTTTCATCAATTTTCATCAATACTCTTTCTCTCATTTTCTTCTTTTTTTTTTTTTCTCTCATTTTCTTTTTATTATCATTTTAGTTACTTAATATGACATATATTGTCTATTTTTTATATAATAAATTAAGATTTAATTTTCTCTATATTTTAAGATCCAATTTTGCTATATTTTAAGTAAATAATTATATTACATATTATTCATTTCCGATTGAACATTTTTTTATTATTAAATGGATATTCAAAGGTACTTGAACAAACATACTACACCAACATTTATAACTACTGATCATCGAAACATATCCACTAAAAACTGACCACATGGATAAATAAAGATAAGGTTTTTCGGTGGACTATACATCCGCCAATTTTGGTGGACTATACATCCGCCAATTTCGGTGGATATTTCTGGATTTTGAAATTAGGGTAAGAAGAAGAAGAACAAGGTGAGAGAAGGTGAATGCAAAGCTTGAAAAAACAAAATGCAGCTGTATTAATTCAAGAGTTCTGATCTGATTTTATTCAAACAAAAGAGAAGAACATGAGAAGTAAGGTGTTCATCAAAGATTGTCTATATGGATGATGGCAAGTATGTTGACTATCTCGGTGTTATTAAGTATGTTTAGTGAACTTGATCTAAGCAATATCCTTTGAACATCCGATTATGTTTGGGTTCTTTTTGAATTTCAATGAATTTTTTACATTGAATTGCATATCTTGTGACATGTGCTTGGTGATTTCATTTTTTATCAAGTTGGGAATCACTTGGAAACAATGTAAAAATCTAGATGATTAGGGTTATTTGCCTTTCCCGTGTGCTCGCTGTTTTTTTTGTTTCTTACAAGGAATTTTTGTTCTTATTGAAATCTTGTTCATTGAAATTAGAGGTGGGATTTAGGTGGAGAGCTATAAAAGATAAGGTAATAGTTGTTTAATTTGCTTATTATGTCTAAATTAGAGTAATGGTTAAAGGAATAGAGTAGTCTTTAATGCTCAGTTAGAGATTAAAGCATGATCTTGTTGTTTCCAGACATCATTTTGTCATGTGTTTTGGTAACTTTCGTAAGTACCACGATGAACAAGTGCATATGGTAAAATGGACGAGTGCTTATGGCTAAATCTAAGTGGGTGATCTGAAAGTGTTTAAAGAACCTTAAATCCATTAAGGTGCTGCTGGTTGTGATGGTGTCCCAAGCCTGCAACAAGTCTTGATGATTTTCAATTAGCCGACAATACATATGGTCTTCACCAAGCATATACAGTTACCCAAAACCTACTTTTATTTGTGTTTTTTCAAGCTAGTTATTGATGGATACAAACGAGTGGATGGTTATGTGTAAAATAAAGTGGTATAGATGTATGTGTGAACGTATTAGCTAATGGATATGAATGAAAGAATAGTTAAAAGAAATCATACATAACATGTCCATATGGAACTGACCAATCCTATCATGCCCATATTAAACTAACCAATCCAATTCAAACGTATGGACACAAGTTTATACATGAAAAATAATCGCCAATTCAAAGTACATCGTTCATCTTTCTTTGACCATTTATTCTCTTGTGTATGTCTCATCATTATATACCATTTTAGTCATTCTTTAAATATTAAGAAGCATATAAATGTCAATTAAATAGCTTTTTAGAGATTTTAAAATTAGCATAACATGGAGAAACTAGCCCTTCTATGATAACCCCGTTTTAGGAGACGTGGTGCTATGGCCAAAATCATGTGAACATGTGGATGTGGTGCTATGACAACAAAAGAGTTTCTCCAAAGCAACAAAAACCATAAAACACACACAAATACTTGAGTCTGAGTCAGCTGGACTTGAGCACATTAACATGAAACAATACAATGGGGCCTTCACTTTTTCTGAAAAAAAATCTATTACAAAAAGGCCCCATTTTAGGAAAAAAAATTATTATAGAAGAAAAAACTACTAATATTGTTATTTTGGGAAAATTATAATAGGGCCCTAGAATTGGTTGGTCCGGCATAGGTAGCAGATGAATCAACATATTGCAGACGAGAGGATAAACAAAGAGCAATGAAAACGGCGACGGAGAGGATAAAGAAGTTCATCGTCTTCTTCCTCAATCACTGTGTTACTACGTCGATGAAACGAGTTTGACACATTAGAGAGAGCCAAAATCAAATCAGGATATGGTTATAACGGAGAAGCAGTCATTGTTGAAGAAGAACGGAGAGACAGAACCTTCAAGTCAAGAAACTCGACGTCGATGATGATTTTCCCACTTAAGGGAACTTCAATAGTCCAAAGAAAATCTTTGTTTGTCTTAATCCGCTTATATATTACTTCTGCATTTGAGTCATCATTAAAGAAACAGTGTCAACATTCTGAAAGATTCATCTTTTGTGGAACAGAAATAAAAGGAAACCATAATCAAACTATTAAGTCAAGTGAGATCTTCTCAACCTGGATGAGATAAAGCTAAAAAAAATAAAAATGTTTTGCTTTTACGTCATTTGAAGGGTTTGTTTGCTTTTGGTTGAGCGAGAGAGACAGAGAGAGTATTGATTCAAGGGTATTTAAGTCTTAACACCCAAAGAAAGTGTGTTAAAGGGAACATAGTGTGCTAGAGTGAAGAGATAAAATGAAAAGTGTGTTATAAGGTAAATTTCCCTTAATTTTAAGGGCTTGCAATGTTTTAAACTTTGTTTGGGTTTTTTATCTTTAGTAAAATTATGTAACAACAAATAAACATGTTTAATCTACAATATGCAATGCAATCTATATTATTATCATAACATATATTTTTGATACACCAAGCAACTTGAAAATAATTGTTATTCAAACTATACATAGATAAACTAAAACTAATGTAGCCTTACAAAAAAAAAAAAAAACAAATGCTATTATACTTCGAATATAACAAATTACATCTAATTAAAAACCGTATAGACTCAACTTACGTTACAGTACCAAAAAACATACAAAATTAATATATCAAATTCGTGATTTTATAAATAAATTATAAAATAATTAAATATTTTAACCCGCGGTATACCGATGGTCATATCTTAGTAGGAACTTATTTTCTTAAAGTAATTTAGGATTAAATTTAGCACCCCCACAATCTCATCTATTATATAGACATATATATATATATATATATATATAGAGAGAGAGAGAGAGAGAGAGAGAGAGAGAGAGAGAGAGAGAGAGAGAGAGAGATAACGTGATGATAAATATGTGAATATGTAATCAATCTCTGAATAATTTTAATTCATTTTTTATATTTCTAACATCTCCGATTTGTAGTGAATAAGTAGTTTCAATTTGCGATGTCAAATGGTTTGTGATATTTTTTCTCAATACTATGAATTTTAGTTTTAAGTCTTACAAAATATAATATTGTTTTTGCTTATATTATTCTTATGTTTTTCTTATTTATTATTATTATTATTTGCTTAAATCTATTTTTACCATTTTTAATTTATATTTAAAATTTAATAATTATAACGTATTGATTATATTGCAGTATAACTCTATCTCTATTTATACTCTTTATTCTTCTCGTACTTCTCCTTAGCTCTTCACACGCGCCTAATTCTCCTACATGTGCTCTCTTATTAGCGGTGATCTTATGTGCTTATCAAATGAGTAATAGTACTATCAACAAGAACTGGTCATCGAGGTAGTAGAATGTTAGAAAACTAGTTGTTGCATAAGATACGAGTAGAGACATATAAGCTTGGAAAAACGTAAATTCCTTTGTAGATATGAATCCTATATAAGAAAAGATGTATCCATCAAGAACATAAGCAATATAGAGCATCAGATTGAGGAATTCCAGGATGGTAATCATGATTAAGGTGCAAGAAACTTCAAAGGAAAAGGGAAAGCAAGATGAAGAAAAAGATGGAGACTTAAGAATGCACCTTCTTAGAAGTGCTTATATAAGCTAAAAATTAAATATATTGATTAAAGATAAAACTAAGAATTACAAAAGCTTGTTATATGAAAAGTAATGCGTTAGTTGGCCACTCACTAACGGAAAATCAAACGGGAAAAATGTCAAAAAAATCATGAACTTTCAAATTTGGGACGATTTAATCATGAACTACGAAGAAGACATATAAACCGTAAAGTTTTAGTTGACTTTAAAATTAATTAACAAAGTTTGGTTGACTAGCCATTTTAGATATAGCTTTAAGTAGACTAACAGAAAACGATTACGGTGTTAAACTCCTGTTTGTTTTCTCTGTTATGTCAAAACGATATCGTTTACTATAGCGACAAAACGACGTCTTCGAGACCACCTCCACCGTTTGCTTCTTCCTCCACACCATCTCGATCGTTTACTTCTGCCTCCACACCATCTCGATCATGTATTCTTCTAATTTTTTGTCACAAATCCAAATTAAGAAATTTTTCTTAAAACAGGGTATGAAAAAATGTAAAGTATCAAACTTAAGCTAGTACAAAAAAACAAGTGTGTTCACACGTTACAACCTTTTCTAGAGTGACCAATTCTTTTGAGGATAATGTGGTTTATAGCTCAGATCGAAAAAGTGCAATAGTATTATGTTAAAGTATATGAAGTCTTATAGTACAAATTAAATATCTCAATAAATTCATTTGTTAAATCAATTCTAATAAGACTATAAAACACCGTTTTACTAATAATTTTTACACCAAAAGCTCTCCATTGAGTTTCCAAAAATCACATTTTTGTGTGTATAATCCTAGATATATTCACAATGCAATTATTTTTCAGTCTTTGGATTTTTTAGTTAGTATGAAATATAAGTGTAAAAAATTTTTCTAACTTATCCATTTTTGCAATTTTATCCTTCATCTCCGAAAAATGCAGATTAATCATACGAAGTCTAAAATAATACGCAATGTAACCCTTATTCGCTATCGTCAAGTTCGTAAAATTTTGACAAATAATATGTCAAATCGAAGCCCTCGCGATAAAGAGTTCAACTCTATTGTTAGAATTTAAAAAACTAATGTATGTGACCGGAAAAACGTTTACAATATACGTATAAGGGTTATATTGCGTATTATTTTGGATTTCGTATGATTAATCTGCATTTTTTGAAGATGGAGGGTAAAGTTGCAAAAATAGGCGAGTTGGAGAGTTTTTTTTTACAAAATTCTACATTTTGTTAAAAATAAAAATAAGAATCAGTAATATGAAATTTTATTCTTTACCTTGTGTTACCAAGTGAATATAAGTTATTACATTTTTAATGATAAGAGATTCGACGTACGGAGTTTAGGTTTCCAAACCACATGGTGGTGGGCGAGTGGTTCTCGTTTGGTTGGAAGGATCGCCCTGTTGGTCTAGGCTAGGGATCGATCCTCCCCAGACGCAGTTTCGCTCTCTCACTCCTGTGGCCACCTGGGAATTTACCTGCGGACTTGCTCAGGCGCCCCAGACCACCAGTTTATCAGGGGGCCCTTAAGTGGAGGCTTAAAAATCCCTGTGACGCGGGCTTAGGCCCAGTGGGCTAGTCAGATCACTGTGTGGTCTGGATACTGGGTTATCAAAAAAAAGTTTAGGTTTCCATAATCCAATGGATGACGTTTTTTTTATTATGGTACTTGCAATTGCTCGAGAGAGTTGAAAATGTCCTATATCTCTTTCTTTTGCCTCAACTTAGAACTAAATTTGTCTCAAACCGGGCTTCATGCTTCTTCTTTTCTTTTCTTTTCTGCAAACCAGGCTTCATGCTATTTGCATTATCTTCGTCAATGTTTCGACAAAGTACTCTCATTCAGAGAATAGAGTTCCCATCTCATATATAGGCTTCACAACTTTTGCTGTTGGGTATTTTTCAAGTTCATTCAGTCCTTGAAATATCCTAAGCAATATACCACAGAGTGACACATTGAGCATCTTGATATCCATCAAGCAACGTAGTCACTTAAATACAGCAACTAAAAGAACCATATAACAAGATGAGAGATTAAACCAAAGTTACTTAAGACATTAAACTGCCTAAAGCTCAAGAAATAGGTACGCGTGTCATCCATCATTCAGTCTTCTTAGTAGAAGCTCTCGCCTTGGCGCAATAGTCGAACAAGCTCCCGTCGAAGCATCTCCGAACAGCTTCTTTCGATAAGTGACCATTCTCGTCTTTGGCCAGTAAGTAGAGTACTCCCCACTCCATTTTACTCGCTGCCCTGTTTCCATATTCACACCATTAAGAGAGAGACATAGAAAGCCCATTAGGAAGAGTGAAAAAGATGGGACTGACCAGCCAAAGAAATCAAATGCGTTGCGGTTAGCTTCAGTCATTTGCCACAGCTCATAACGGGTTAGCTTGTCAGGCACTGTACGTGCATACTTACTGAACATATTCTCAAGATTTGCAGGAATGTACCTGAAAATTTCGACATTTGTAACTACAAGTCCAAATAAGTATCATCATGGACAAAGGTTGATTGAGAGACAAACCTTCCTTCGGTGTCGTAAGTTGAGGTATCGCTTCCATGTTTGGCTCTATGGATGTTCTTGATGTAGATTGGGAAGGTAGGAGAAGGCATCCAAGTCTGGTTTTGGTAAAAGAAGACATCTTGAGGAGAACCAAAAGAAGATAAAGGACACTAACGTAACGTAACTCAACATCTTAATTGAGATGTTCATGAGAAATGAACTTACAGGCAATGTAGCATAACTCATTGTAAGATGCACAATGATTGTTAGAAAGAAACTAGAGATCACGTTGAAACCAAGTGCTCTAAATCCTGAGCAATGCAAAAAGAGACTATATAATGAAATCTTAATTCTTGATTTTGCATTAATTGTTATAAAGATTTTCATAGATACCTACCTCTAAATGTCTCTGATGGGTAGATGATACCATCACCATCCTGGTCAAAGAAAGCGACGTGCTGCTGAAGAACCGACATGTCTTGGTGCTTATGTCCTCTTGTCCCGTTAACGTTTTCCATGTCAGGTGCAACCATTGCTCGAGGCACATCTGTTCTTGATCAATCCACCAAACAAACTATTCTAAACTAAACGTAACGTTTTGGAATTCACATTTCTGGAGTCATATAAAACTAAAAGCCAACACTAACAAATGATACAACCAATTTAAACCGATTTGGAAAATTCTAGAACTGATTTTCAACTTAGAGAAGATTTGTATAACCACATGACTAACAAAAACTTTCATAGATTGTGAATGATCCATTTAAATCACGTTAATCAAATTAGAGAAAATCTTGAAAGAGAGAGAGATTCGGAAGAAAATCATAAATATGATTATAATTTTGGAAACATAAAATGTATAAATATATACAAAAACTGGAAAAACAAACCAAGATCGAAAGAGAGAGAGAGAGTGTACGAACATGGCTTAGGGAGGCGATCATCGAGATCGGTACGGACTCTCCTCTCCGCCGTGACGGGGGCTTTCTCAGCCACCGTAGCAATCGAATCTGCTCCTACATCTGTCGCCATCGTTCTTTTCTTCGTTGTGTAATTGTGAAGAATGTAGAGAGATTTTCTTTTATAGAGAAGAGTGCTTAACTGATTCCAAATAAGTCGCGGGAGTTGCTTCGCCATTGAACAAGCACTCTTTTGTTGACACGTGTTTCTATGACTAAGCATTTTTGCTTCTTTTAATAAAAGCAAGTAAATCTAAAAACCGAAGCAGCTAAACTGAACCGAATAAACAATATTAAACCAAAAACCGAGTATAAAACGATCGGTTAATTAATACTCCCTCCGTTTCACAAAGAGTGTCGTTCTGGAGTTATTTCTTTGTTTCAAAAAGACTGTCGTTTTACATTTTCAATGTAACTTTTGTAACTAATTTCTATATTTGCCCCTTATTCAAAACTAAAATCCTTTGTATTTAAATTATTAGGGGTATATTAAATAAGGATATGTTTGTAAATTTAACTCATTTCTTAATATGTGTAAAATGTGTCAAAATGACACTCTTTGAGAAACAGAGGGAGTAGTAAACTTAATCCAAAGTATAGATGTTTCTTTTTTTTTTGTTAAAGGCTTTCATTAATAACTAAAAGGAAAGTATACAAAGAAGCAAGATATTACGATAAGAACTAACAACAAGTGCAAAGAGAAAGAAGGATTCAGAACAAAGAAACCTGAATAAAAAAGAGAAAACGGATCCTAACTTCTGTCTGTTTCCAAAACCTTAAATGATCCAGCATTGAAGAATTGAGATCCCATGCTTTAAGCCCAGCTGATTCAATGCATTACACTTGTTTTCCAAAGTGGAAATAATGTGCTTTGCTACTATAACCGGAGAAAGAGAGAGACCATCATGGAAACGCCGATTTCTTTCCCGCCATAGTTCATAGATTGCTCCCTGCCAACCCTGAAGGAGAGCAAGTTTTTTGTACTTGGATCCTGAAAATGTTGATAGCCAAAACAAGATATGATCCCATAGAATCGGAGAAGATGAGAACCCAAACCTTTGTGTAATCAATTACGATTGAGCATAAACAACCATGAGGTGAAAGCATGTCTTGGAATGGCATCTTTATGCCACAACAAAGGAGCCCAAAATCGTTCTAGATTTGAAATCCGAATAGCATTCCACACAGCTTTTGAAGAGAAAGACTTGTAAGGTAGACCATCGATTGCCCAAATCGGAGTATCATTCGCTGATGACATGGTAATGGTAGATATGAAAGAGTGGAGAAGAACTTGTCTCTCTGTTCTAGCACTAGGGAGAGACCAGCCATTCGCAATTCTAAGTTCAGCCACAGTTGAAAATAAAGGGATCCCTAAACGAGTAGGGCCATCTGAACCAAGGAAATGATAAAGAGAGCCAAAAGGAGTCCATGGATCCCACCAGAAGAAGGTAGAATCACCATTTCCAATAGTGATGCTGAGAAATTGAAGAGCTTTGGGACGTAGCTTAAGTAGTTTTCTAAAAATCCAAGAGTAGGCAACATTTTTTTCATTGAGCGCCCAGAGAGGAGCTGTATACAAATACTTATTTCTTATCCATGCCACCCATAAAGAACCAGCTCTAAAAAAAAGCATCCAAAGAAGTTTCAAGGCACAAGTCTCATTCCAACTACCAATGTGTTTCAATCCAAGTCCACCTTCAGATTTAGGAAAACATACGTTATACCAGGACACTTTTGCACCTGAAGGTATATCCAGCTTTCCATGCCAAAGAAAGGAGCTGCAAAGCCCATTGATCTACCTAATAACCTTCTTAGGAAGGAAGAAAGCACTAGTCCAAAAACCTATAATGCCCGAGATAACAGAGGAGATCAGAGTTAACCGTCCTGCCAAACTCAAAAACTTGTGAGTCCACGAGTTTAATTTCTTTCTGATTTGAGATAGCAAGGGATCACAATCTCTAACCAAAAGTTGTCGGGAGCATAAAAGGAGACCCAGGTACCTAATTGGAAGAGAAGAGGGCTGCAAATTGAATATTTTCTTTAGCCGGCCCAAATTGCTCTCATTTAAAGCAGAACAAAACATAGAGGTCTTCTCAATATTCATTCCCAACTAGACATATTCTCAAACTCTGCAAGAACTGCATAACTCCTCCCAAAGATTGCTCAGAACCCTCTAAGAAGATAAATAAATCATCGGCAAAACAAAGATGTGTAAGCCTAAGATCCTCACATCCAGGATGGTATCTGAAAGATCCATTTTCTGCTGCTTTATTCAACATAAGAGATAACACATTCATTACCATAACAAACAGAATTGGGGATAATGGGTCTCCCTGGCGTAAGCCTGTCCTTCCTTTGAAAAAACCTGAAGTAACCTCATTGATACTAACACTAAAAGATGGGGAGCAGACACATGCTTTAATCCAGTTAATAAAAACAAGAGGAACCTTATATGCTCGAAGAGAGCTGAGAAGAAAGTCCCATCTGACAGAATCAAAGGCTTTTGAGATGTCAACTTTGAGTGTAATTCTCGCCTTCCCTTTATTAATATGATAGCGTTGCACAACTTCTGAAGCTAATAACACATTCTCCAATAACAATCTATCCTTAACAAAGGCGGTTTGATTGGGAAGTATAAGGTTAGGAAGAAGAAGCTTTAACCTGTCTACTAAGAGGCGAGATATGATCATGTAACACGTGTTAAGACAGGAAATAGGCCAAATTCCTTCAATTTCAAAGATCCTGGTCTTTTTGGAATTAGGACAAGAGATGTCGAATTTAAGGCCGATGGCATAAAAGAGTCTAGAAAAAATTGGAGCACTCCCGTAGTTAATTCCTGCCCAATAATAGACCAAGTAGCTTTGAAAAACTCTGCAGGAAATCCATCAGGTCCCGGAGCTTTGTTAAAAGGCATTTTGAACAGACAAGTCTGAATTGCTTCACTAGAGAAAGGAGCCGACAGAGACAACTTTTGCTCAACTGTACAAGTTGTTGGGATTAAAAAATTAAGGAAATCATGCAAGTTAGGGCAGAATCTATCCTAACTGAACCCAAAATCCCAGCAAAGTGAACCGTCTGAAAAAACTCCGCAAGACTAAGATGTGTCCACGCATCTTTCGCTAACAATTCATTCTGAAGATTGACCGGAGATGGGTCATTTAAGGCTAACAGTTGAAGATCATTAAGCTTATAATGAGCCTCGACAACTCTCTTTTCTAGGTCACTAAAATTTTTCTTCATCAAATCTTTCATTGGGCCTTTAATCTTCTTCAACTTGAAACAAAAGTCTTTAAGAGAAGAGACTGAATCGAGAAACTTTGGATGTTTTACCAAAAGGGAGAAAAACTTAAATGGCCTAGTACCATATAAAGGAGGAGGCGTGAAGAGCTTTATATGACAAGGAGTATGATCTGAAAACTCGGGGACCTCAAATGTACAGTGACTAGTTGGAAACCGAAGCAACCAACAACCATTCACCAAACACCTATCCAATTTCTTCCCAATCAGATCTACAACTCTTTTATTTGTCCAAGTGAATTTAGGTCCACTAAATGGAAGATCAAAGAGGCCTAAATTAGCTAAACAATCACCAAACAACTTCATTCCTCTTGTAGAGCTTACGATGTTAACATTTGAGGTTTCTGCTGGACTAAGGATCTCATTGACATCCCCATTAATCATCCAAGGTCTTTGTGATAAACAAAGGCTGTTTCTGTATCACGAAGAGAAATCCAAAGCTTTCTTTTATCCTCTTCTTCATTAGATGCATAAACTGCTGTATATACTAGGTCAGTGCCATCCTCTAAGGAAATCTCACAAGTAATTGACTGAAGGTCCACGAAAAGAACTCGCGCTCGAGTAGGAGCTTTGTATATGATCCATATCTTTCCCAAGTCTGAAAACTGGTAATTAGACAAAAGGGTCCACTCCGGACCAATAGATGACAAAATATAATTCTTGCTTGCTTTTTTTAACATGCGTCTCCAAAAGGGCGCCAAAAGTAACTAGATGAGTACTAAGCCAGTTACGAAGAGGTCGATGCTTTGACAATTCAGTAAGACCTCGCACATTCCAAAAAATGTTATCCGACATATAAACAGATTATTGAATGTGACGCTTCCCTCCTTGTAGGGAGAGAACGCCACCTTGAGCAGGTGGAATTTGATCAAACCTCTTTCGTTTAGATTTTTTCCCGTTGGACGAAGACGATGAGGTGGAGGATGAACCATATTGAACCAAAGAAGAAGATTCAATGACCAAAACCAGAGCAGATTCCTCCACTGAAAGTATATCAAAGGGGTTTGAGGTTATAGCAGGTGGAGAGGAAAGCTTAGTGTGAGTTACTCGATTAAAAGACTGATCAAAATTTGACGCAAATACTTCTGAGGTGGGAGAACTGTTGGGAGCTAAAAAATGAGCTGATTCTGAACCATGGATGACGATTTGGCACTGGCCACTAGCAGGAGCATCTACCTCTAAAGGATCATTGTTCACAGAAGAAACAATTTGGAATTCCTGAGAGGAGGTAGGTATACCTTCGTTTATAGGAACCAAAGATGTTGAAATATCAACTGGAACGCCCTTATCACCAGAAACATGACCCCCATGAACTGGTTTCCATACCTGCTTCTTTTCAACATGGATTGTGGAGGAATGCTTATATGATGGTCCTTTAGAAGTCTGCTTTTCCTTGCCAGCCATTAAAGACTGCATCTCAGATTCAGGAGTCATAGGACAAAGAGCTGCCTTATACCCAATTTCATTGCAAAGAGAACAAAGAGGAGGTAACCACGGGTAATTGACTTTTAGAAGCAAGACTTGACCATCCTCTCGCTCAAGCTCCAATACATTTGGAAGAGGTTTAGTAAGATCAACAATCACATTTACCTGTGCCGAAATGATACTAGTGAGAGGTTTATGATCCACCGCTCGTCCCAACGGCCGACAAATAATACTTAGACCTTCTGGAGTGATTAGATCAAAAGGAATATCATTGATAGATGCCCAAACCGGAGCTTTCTCCAAAGAGGGGGATTATAACTGAATTCTGACTTTCAAGCCGTGAAAAAAAACGGAGAATCACCCACATGCCATAATTCCTGTTGCAGCACCCGATTCCTTAACGAAGGAGATGAGATATAGAACAAAAAAGCA
The DNA here is from genome assembly GCA_019202795.1 of Arabidopsis thaliana x Arabidopsis arenosa. Lineage (NCBI taxonomy): Eukaryota > Viridiplantae > Streptophyta > Magnoliopsida > Brassicales > Brassicaceae > Arabidopsis > Arabidopsis thaliana x Arabidopsis arenosa. The sequence goes on along the minus strand of CM032923.1, from coordinate 12,932,988 downwards.
TTTTTGGTCAAATTATGGACCGTAACTGTAATGACCCGTACCTTGACATAAGAACGGTCGGGACGGACGATCGTGAAGTCGCGGGCCAGACTAAAATTTTGAAGTTAAAGAAAAGAGTTCGGCTTTCATTAGTAATGTTCGGAAGCATGAAAGGGAACTTAATCATCGAAGAAAAATATTAGTTACCGAGAAAAGACGATTTCGGTACGAGAAAGTTGTTGTAGATCGACCGGTGGGCGTTACGCCGGGTTCGATAAATTACAGAAATTTAAAGGAGGTCATAAAAGTCTAGGGATGACTAATGATCGTTAAGGGATGAAGAGAATGTTGAGTGAATATTATTTACTTGACGAAATTTGTTTTCGGTCGCGATCGGGTGTGGTTGAAAGATCGGACCAAGCGTAAGCCGTGTCGTTTGTGCGAACGGAGTTAAGAAAATTAATCGGAAGGAAGAGATGAATTTTTGAAGCCCAAATCTCGAAAAAGATTTTTGGAGACAAGATCCCCTGATTTAAGGGATTTGTTTCTTTTATGTGTAGTCGTCGTCGGAAGAAAGTTTTCGCCATTTGTCACTAAGGATTTGACAAGGGTGGAAGCTCTCCGCCAACCGGAGGAGACGATTTGACGAGACTATGGACGTTCCGCCATTTGTCACGAGCGATGTGACGAGGGTGGAAGCTCTCCGCCAACCGGAGGAGACGATTTGACGAGACTATGGACGTTTTGCCATTTGTCACGGCCGATGTGACGAGGGTTTAAGCTCTCCGCCAATCGGGAGGAACGATTTGACGAGGGTCTACGTCCGTCGCCATTTGTCACGTGCGATGTGACGAGGGTTTAAGCTCTCCGCCAATCGGGAGGATCGATTTGACGAGGGTCTACGTCCGTCGCCATTTGTCACGTGCGATGTGACAGGGGTTTGGAATGCTGCGCCATGTGTCGCCGGAGGTGCGCCATGTGTCCGCCATGCGCCACCCTTCCTTCCCTATAAATACCGTGACTTCAAGGCTTAAGGCATTCATCCAAAACGAAGAGAGTTCGTGAGAGAGCTCTCTGAGAACGTTCCGGTGAAGCGCTGCCTGACCACCACGAAGCCGACGGAGGGAGGAGAACGACGAGCTTCCGGAGTTCGCGCCAGTCTCCGTGAGCAAGTTCGTGGAGGAGTTTCGGAAGAAGAAGGAGTTTCCGAGAGCTATTCCGAAGATTGAAGATTTCTGATCCGCTAAGACATCACATCACGTCACACATTTCTTCCGTCAATCACAGTGAGTTCCGAAGCGTGTGTGGTGGCACACGATCTTTCTCTTCTTGATTGCTTCCTTGCTTGCTGTGTTGTTGTTGTTGTTGTTGTTGTTGTTGTTGTTGTTGTTGTTTATGATTGATAATCGTAGAACTGTTGCGGATTTATAGTCCATGTTTATATGCTTATTGCTTAAGTACGAATTGTCGTAGCTTAGTTGCTTTGCATATAGAGTTTTGTGGTGTTCGAGTGCGCTTCCCTGTTTGTTTTGGGTTCGGAGAGACTGGGTCGCTCCCAAGGGCCGAACAGTTACCTGACGAGGTAACGGGGATCACCCGTCGTGGAAGGCCCATGTGGTACATCGTTTATAGACTTCGTGGCTGTAGACGGACTGTTCACTTGTTCGATGGGAAGGATCGTTCACATGGCCATAGGATTTTTGTTGTTGTTGTTATGATTTACCCTTGCATGCATCGTAGTTTTGCATAATCGCTGCATCTCTGATTTATTTAATTGCCGTAATCGCATGTTATTGCTTGTTTGTTTGCTTGCTTGTTTGCTTGTTGCTTGATTGCTTGTTTGTTTAGGTTGTTAGATTGCTTGTTTGCTTGATTGCTTAGGTTGTTAGATTGCTTGTTTGCTTGATTGTTAGGTTGTTAGATTGCTTGTTGCTTGTTGATCTATTTTATTTTTGGGGACTTTTGGGGTGTTTAATTTCCGAGATCAGGCGCCGAACTCGCTAAGTCTCTAGTATTTATGACTCCACCTTTTTGTTGCAGGTAACCTTAGAGGGATAAACCGTAGAGGGTCGTTGGGACAATAGGTTCTTGGTGTAGATTGGTTGGGTAGAAGTGTAAAGGATATTATTGTGTATTATGTATTGATTGAATTGGGATCCCCGAAAACCGTATATGATTGCTTGGTATCTTATTGTGTAAAAGTTATACTATGTATGAATCGGTTTTCTTAAAAATGGGGATGGTTTGATGATATAAGGTTTTGTCCGAACCGCATAACTTCCATTCTCGGTAAAGGGTTGGCAAGCCTAATATCGGGTTTGGAAGGGACGGTACTAAGTATTAGTAGACTGGGGTGCTAGTTGTGTGCTAAAACCTCGGTCCGCTCATACGAAGTAATTGTCACCTGTACGGGCCTAGCCGGACTTATTCCTAGTACGGTTCAGGGTCGCTACAGTTTTAGGTGGTATTAGAGCATGGTTACAGATGCTCGGGAACCATCCCGCTTTTCAAACGTTTTATCGAGTCAAAAATTAGAGTCGCACTTCTACCTTAGGATAAACCAAGTTGTTCCAACGTGGGATTTAAGTAGATGGGAATTTTAGGACTAACCTTGTTTTGGTGATGCAGATGCCGTCGCGACATACTAGGCTTCGGGGTGGACGACCGTGGGGATTTTCGTCAAGTGCTGGACCAAGTAACAATCCGTACGAGAATGATGATGGTAGTTCTGACGATTCCGTGATTCCGTCGGAACATGTGAGGCGGATGTTGGAGGGATCGGAGTCGGAGTCTTTCATGGCTACGAGTCCTTCAGTGACTTCGGTTGAGTCCATTCCTACGAGAGAGATGGAAGGATCGGACAGTTCCGTTGAGACAGACCCTTCGGAGGATCTTGATGAGTTTGAGGATGACGAAGTCGAGACTAGTGCAGAGTCTGACGAAGTCGTGCCTTTGGTTGCTTTGGGAGGAAGCTTCGGGAATGTTCCGATCACTGACTTTGTTGTGGTTTCCGACAATTGTGATGATGATTTTTCGGACGAGTCTGAAGAGCAGATGGCGACTGGTTTTCTCTTCGGAGATAGCGACATCGATGAGCCTATGTGGGAAGGCCCCGATGGAGTTTTGTATGAGTTCAACTCGGATGATTCATGGCAGCCAGGAGTTCACGCGAATCCGTATTATTATCCTCCGACGCCGGATAGCATGATGACGTTGGATTCGTTCAACTCAATGTCCCTGGGGACAGACTTTGGTGTTTCTGATGCACCTTCGAAAGGTAATGCTTTGCGCGATTCTGACTGTGTTGTGTTTATGCCGACATAATATGGGATTCCTAGGCAAGCGCTGGCTTACAACATGTTAGCGCCCGACGTTGAGTTTGCTACACCGCCTAGTCCGCCGACTCCGAACTTTGTTGAGATCTCGTCGGATAGTGAGTTATCCGATGCGGATGAGTTGGGTGACGGAGTGCCGTTTTCCAACAATGTGAAGAGCGAGCCGACACGGATGTCTATCTCGCCAAGGAGATTCGCGAGTAGGACTTGGTATGATGGTCATGATGGAGCTAGCGGTGAGATGTTCCATATGAGTTCTTAGGAAGAAGAAGTTGATGAAGAAGTGGATGAACAAGTACCGGATCCGATGTTTGAGCGTTAGACTTTACCGGATACTCCGCCGCCTGTTGAGGAGCCGGGAGTGTTATTTCCTCCGGATGAGTCGCTTCATGAGCCGGTGACTTTGGGATCTAGTTCGATGACTACGATGATCGAGAACATGATTGTTGCGGGTACCCTTGGTATTGAACCAATCCGACCACCCGAAGGTATGCCCGTTTGGAATGAAAGGATGAGGAGATCCGTGCATGGAACCGTTGTGACTGAGTTGGAGCGTGAGGATGGACGTAGGTCCGAACCTTATAGCGTGACGCCGTTTTGCTTCACTTGCGGCCAAGATGGCCATTACCCGAGGGCATGTCCTTATGTTCGTCACTATCATCCTTATTCTCGCCCGTACGTGATCTGTTATGAGTGTGGAGGTGAAGGTCATTATGCGACCGTGTGTCCAAGGAAGCGTCCAAAGAATCCCGGTCCGTCAAGCCCAAGCCCGAGTACGCCTGCGAAGAAGAAGAAAAACCTTAGTATTAAGTAGGATTACCCTAAACCTTCAGATCGTTGGGTCCGGTGAGGTAAGTAATGGTTCTAACTCATTGTATGATTCCGTGTTGCATTTCATTCTAGCTTTGCGTTTAAGTTTGTAATAATTCGGTTCTAATCGCTTCGGCGAGGAGTATGGAAGCAAGTGTGTAGTGGTTATAAATCCGCAATGTAAGAAAGTTTGAATGGGTATGTGTAAGCCCACCTTTGTAAGAAAGGATGTATGATATGAATGTAAGATATGTTTGTGGATTGAACAAAGTCTTATCGTTGGATAACTTTGTGTTTTGTGTTGTGATGTGAAGAGGAAAAATGTGGTGATGTGATGCGGAAATTTTGTGTTGTGATGTGTGAACGTACATGGAAGTACAAGCGGAAATTTTGTGTTGTGATGTTGTTTATTAATCTACGGAAATGCGTGTGAATGTCGTAAAGAAAACTTTCAAAAATGTGTGAAATTTTTGAAGTGTTTGGAAGAGTTTTAGTTTATCTATGTGAGATAACTAAAGTGGTATTGTGATGTTTAAGTCTCAAGTGACGGAATTCTTAAGATTAATGATTTAGTATGAGATTGTGTAAGGAAAGGAGCGGAACCGGATCAAGTGAAAGGATCGCGGGTTTACCTTGATGCGTGATTTTGTGTTCAAATCGAGAAGTGTTTATCTTCGAGAATGAGTGTAGATCCAAGTGTTGAAACTACGAGAGATTTAAACTTAGGTGTGTGATCGATTATGAGATTATGATCGATACACGGAGTTAAAGATGTTAGTCAATTGGGTTGAAGATTGATGATTTCGAAACTCACGAGCTAAAGAGTTAAGAATGTTTGAGAATGCGTTTGATTATAGAATTGAGTTCTATGAGTCAGTTTGGAGATAAACGGTAAGGATTAGAGAGAATCCAAACCGAAAATTTTGGGAGCAAGGGTAGAACTCTGATTTGTCTAAGCTAAGAAGTTTAAAGGATTGGAGTAACCTAGAAGCTCAATGATGAAGAATCTGAAAGGAGGAAGTTCTTACGGAAGTAAAGAACGTTGGCGATTTCTCGGATTGGGAATTCGGGACGAATTCCAATGAGAAGGGGTGAATGTAATGACCCGTACCTTGACATAAGAACGGTCGGGACGGACGATCGTGAAGTCGCGGGCCAGACTAAAATTTTGAAGTTAAAGAAAAGAGTTCGGCTTTCATTAGTAATGTTCGGAAGCATGAAAGGGAACTTAATCATCGAAGAAAAATATTAGTTACCGAGAAAAGACGATTTCGGTACGAGAAAGTTGTTGTAGATCGACCGGTGGGCGTTACGCCGGGTTCGATAAATTACAGAAATTTAAAGGAGGTCATAAAAGTCTAGGGAGGACTAATGATCGTTAAGGGATGAAGAGAATGTTGAGTGAATATTATTTACTTGACGAAATTCGTTTTCGGTCGTGATCGGGTGTGGTTGAAAGATCGGACCAAGCGTAAGCCGTGTCGTTTGTGCGAACGGAGTTAAGAAAATTAATCGGAAGGAAGAGATGAATTTTTGTAGCCCAAATCTCGAAAAAGATTTTTGGAGACAAGATCCCCTGATTTAAGGGATTTGTTTCTTTTATGTGTAGTCGTCGTCGGAAGAAAGTTTTCGCCATTTGTCACTAAGGATTTGACAAGGGTGGAAGCTCTCCGCCAACCGGAGGAGACGATTTAACGAGACTATGGACGTTCCGCCATTTGTCACGAGCGATGTGACGAGGGTGGAAGCTCTCCGCCAACCGGAGGAGACGATTTGACGAGACTATGGACGTTTTGCCATTTGTCACGGCCGATGTGACGAGGGTTTAAGCTCTCCGCCAATCGGGAGGAACGATTTGACGAGGGTCTACATCCGTCGCCATTTGTCACGTGCGATGTGACGAGGGTTTAAGCTCTCCGCCAATCGGGAGGATCGATTTGACGAGGGTCTACGTCTGTCGCCATTTGTCACGTGCGATGTGACGGGGGTTTGGAACGCTGCGCCATGTGTCGCCGGAGGTGCGCCATGTGTCCGCCATGCGCCACCCTTCCTTCCCTATAAATACCGTGGCTTCAAGGCTTAAGGCATTCATCCAAAACGAAGAGAGTTCGTGAGAGAGCTCTCTGAAAACGTTCCGGTGAAGCGCTGCCTGACCGCCACAAAGCCGACGGAGGGAGGAGGACGACGAGCTTCTGGAGTTCGCGCCAGTCTCCGTGAGCAAGTTCGTGGAGGAGTTCCGGAAGAAAAAGGACTTTCCGAGAGCTATTCCGAAGATTGAAGATTTCCGATCCGCTAAGACATCACATCACGTCACACATTTCTTCCGTCAATCACAGTGAGTTCCGAAGCGTGTGTGGTGGCACACGATCTTTCTCTTCTTGATTGCTTCCTTGCTTGCTGTGTTGTTGTTGTTGTTGTTGTTGTTGTTGTTGTTGTTGTTGTTGTTTATGATTGATAATCGTAGAACTGTTGCGGATTTATAGTCCATGTTTATATGCTTATTGCTTAAGTACGAATTGTCGTAGCTTAGTTGCTTTTAGGGATGTCAATCGGGCCGTATGTCCGCGGGCCTGGTCCGTTTAGTGACATAGCGGGGCGGGTACGGGCCTATGTAGTGAAGCCCAAAAATTAGCGGGCCTAGCGGACCTGGTCCGTTTAGATTGCGGATTAAACAAGACATGCCCATTAAGAGCCGCGGGTTTGCGGGCGACCCGTAAAATGTTAGAGAGAAAACAAAAAAATCTTGCATCTCCTTCGTTCAATCCTTCCTGCTTCAATTCTTCTCGAATTCTTGATTTACTAAAATAAATTTGTAGTCAATCTGAAGTATCTTTCATATGTTGCTTCGATTCTTCAAGAATTCTCGTTTGTTCTTTTTTCTTTCAATCGAAATCTTACAATGAATCTGTGATCGCTCCTAAGCCAGCTGTTGAGGTTGTGAAATTGAGAAGGAATAAGCAGAAAGACTTTTGGGTTTTTATAGTAAACCCCACAGCTTCTTCCTTCTCAATTTCATACCCTGAGCCAGCTGTTGATAAGATCTTTCACGTTGGTCAGTGGTGTTATCTAAAGAGGGACCTCTTAATTGTTGTATTGAATTGACAAAGACTCCTAGATCAGTGAAAATGATACTTATTAATTTTGATGACCATTTGGCTTATATATCTTTCTTCTAAGCTTTTGTTTCTGATTGAAATGGCATTTCGACTAGATTTTCAAAACAGATCAGTCATCTGTAAAGATATATATACTGTCAACGATTAGCCACGAGTATATCTTCACCTCCAGCTCCCCTATGAAGGCTCTTCCCTGCGGTCACTTGATGAACTCCACATGCTTTCAGGTACTTAACTCTGTCAAAATATGTTTTTGGTTAGAATGAAAACATGAAACATGGTGCCAGCGATCACTGCAGTGATGATATTACAAACAAGCAACACATGCCAATTTGGTTAGAACATAACAAGTTGAATGAAAAAATGGTTTGATGCAGGTGATACTTTTTTCTTCTCTGTTTTGTAATGTTTTAGACTTTCAGTTTAAGCACCTTAGAGTTAACTTAAATGTATATGTTTAGTTTAAGTACTTCATAAAAAATGGTTTGATGCAGGTGATACTTTTTTGTTTTTGTCTGTTTTGTAATGTTTTCAGTTTAAGTACTTAGGCTTAACTTAAATGGTTTGATGCAGGTGATACTTTTTTGTTTTTGTATGTTTTGTAATGTTTTAGACTTTCAGTTTAAGTACTTAGGCTTAACTTAAATGTTTCTGTTTAGTTTAAGTACTTTCAGTTTAAGCACTTTAGAAAACTGGTTTGATGCAGGTGATACTTTTTTTTTCTCTGTTTTGTAATGTTTTAGACTTCCAGTTTAAGTACTTTAGGCTTAACTTAAATGTTTTTGTTTAGTTAACGACATAATGAGAAAATAAAAAACAAACCTTCTGTACCATCTAGAACCTTTGAACTTAGTATTTAAACACTAACCCTAGACGAGTTTAGCATTATTTGCTTGACAAAGAAACTGATCACGTCGACGACTCAAAGTCTCAAACCCTCAAAATCTGAAGACTCAAACCATTCGTAATGGTAAGTTGATTCATTGATTATTTTCTTTACATTCAATTATTCAATTTTGTACTTATTTGTATTTACACTTGAAGAGTCTATTGAAAAATAAATTGTCAACTTCGATTCATTGTTTCGTATTTGTTTTTTTATAGGATTCACATGATTCTGATTATGTGAGATCAGTAGACTTGGAGACTCAAAGAGTCATTGACGCTGCAAATGCTGAATACGAGCGTAGTAAGTTTGATGGAGGTGACACATCTAAATCTCGTAAAAGACAACCAATTGATATTGATGATGATGATGATGATGTCGAAGACGACATCAACAAAGGAAAGACATCAGCACCAGAACCGAAGAAGAGGAAGCAATATGCAGATTGTTGGGAACATTTTACAGTGATCATGAAGACTGATAAGACGGGAAAAAGTGAAGAGAGAGCGCAATGCAATCACTGCAAGGCAGATTATGCGTATAATCCACACAAAAACGGTACAAAATCTTACAATCGTCATATGGAAAAATGTAAGGTTATGCTTAGGAATGCTGATATTGGTAAAATGATGGTCAATTCGGAGGCAAAATTACAAGCTAGGAAGATTGATCATATGGTTTTCCGTGAGATGGTAGCTAAGTGTATCATTCAGCATGATCTCCCGTTTGCGTATGTCGAATATGAGAGAGTTAGATCAGTGTGGAAGTATTTGAACGCGGATGTGAAGTTTATAAGCCGGAACACAGCCGCAGCAGACGTTTACAAGTTCTATGAGAATGAGACGGAAAATTTAAAGAGAGAATTAGCTCATCTTCCTGGCAGGATTAGCTTCACTTCTGATTTGTGGACTGCAATTACTCAAGAAGGCTACATGTCTCTGACAGCTCACTACGTTGACAGAAACTGGAAATTAAACAACAAGATTATTGCATTTTTTGCTTTCCCGCCTCCACATACAGGGATGCACATAGCCATGGAGATTCTACAGAAGTGGAAGGACTGGGGAATTGAGAAAAAAGTGTTCTCCATCACGTTAGACAATGCTACTAACAATGACACAACGCAAGATATTCTGAAATCTCAGCTTATGTTGCGGAGTGATTTGTTATGTGGAGGAGAGTATTTTCATGTGAGATGCGCAGCACATATTCTCAATATCATTGTTCAAATCGGGCTGAAAGACATAGGGCCTACGTTGCATAAGATTAGAGAGAGTATCAAATATGTTCAAGCTTCTGAAAAGCGTGAGATATTGTTTGCAAAATGTGTGGAAGCTGTTGGTATAAAGACAAAGGCGGGTTTGATTTTGGATGTGTTAACTAGGTGGAATTCGACATACAAGATGCTTGATAGAGCTATCAAGTATCGAGCTGCTTTTGGAAATCTCAAAGTCATTGATGCGAAAAACTATGCTTTTCACCCTACAGAAGAAGAATGGCACCGATTGAAGCAGGTTTGTGAATTCTTGGAGCCTTTTGATGAGATCACTAATCTGATTTCAGGTTCTGGATATCCAACTTCAAACTTGTATTTCATGCAAGTTTGGAGGATCAATGAATGGTTGTTATCAAATACGACTAATCCAGATGAAATCATCAGAAAAATGATTGTCCCGATGAGAGAGAGATTTGATAAGTACTGGGAAGAAGTTAGTGATGTCTTTGCAATGACTACAGTGTTTGATCCAAGGTTCAAGCTAACACTTGTCGATTTTTGTTTTGGAAAGCTTGGTAAGAATGCTGCTAAGAGAAAGATTGAAGATTTGCGCAGTAAACTAACAACTCTTTTTGAATCTTATGAGAACAAGTCCATTTTCACGTCATCTTCTACAGAGACACGTGAAACCAATCAGGAAAGTGAGGAGAATGAAGGACAGAAAACGTGTTTTGGCAATTATCAAGTAAGTAAATCAAAATTTTCTATCTATTATTGGTGTGGTTTTAGTAATTCTTTTTTGTTGTTTTTTTTGCTGAAATTGTTTGAGAAATCTGCAGATTTTTTTTTAAATGTTCATGTCTAATTTTAAATGTTCATGTCTAATTGTTTTTTCTGTTTTTAAACCGAAATTGTTGGATAATCTCGCAGGATTTTTTTGCTTTCCGCAAAGAAACTGTTGTTAGTAGTGGAAAGTCTTCTTTGGATATGTATCTAGATGAGCCGCCACTAGACACGAAGAATTTTGAGAGTTTGGATATTTTGATGTATTGGAAAGATAACACTCAACGCTATGGAGCATTGGCGTCTATGGCTTGCGACCTCCTTAGTATTCCAATCATAACAGTAGCCTCTGAATCCTCTTTTAGTATTGGAGCTCGTGTTTTGAACAAGTATAGAAGCCGCCTTCTACCGAAAAATGTTCAAGCACTAATATGTAGCCGCAATTGGTTAAAAGGTTTTGAAGCATATGAAAATGGTAAGCAAATAGTTTTCATAATTTTTACACTTACACAATCATAAATCATGTATTGATTTTGTTATTTTTATGGGACATATGTAGAGGAGTACGAAAAATTTGTTGAAGATGAGACATCGCCTACTTTCCAGTCAATTGTTGACGATGAGCTTGATATTGATGAAGAGACATCTTGAGAGGAAATTCATGTTTTCGGTTTTCAGTTTCAGTTTATGACTTTAATTTAATGTTTCAGTTTTAAGTACTTTAGTTAAATGTTTCAGTTTAGTTACTTTGGTACTTCTTGGATTTTAAGATCACTTTGAGGTTTATGTTTCAGTTCAAGTATTACGTTTAAGTTTCAGATTGAATTTATGTTTCAGTTTCAGTTTAGTTTTTGTTTATGTTTCAGTTTTAGTTTTACTTGCATTGGCAAAGACGATGTGTAAACTCATATCACCTTTCAGACTTTTAGTTTAAGTACTTTCAGTTTTCTAATTCTCTTTAAATACTTTTTCTGTTTTGTAATGTTTCTGTACCATCTGTTAAGTACTTAAACTAAGCTTTGTTCGTTAATTCTCAAAACTAAGCTTTGTTTGTTAAACTAAATACTTAAACTACTTATGCCATTCTAGACAACAACATGGGACGGAAGGAATAAATGTCTCAGACAACATCATGTGACGGATCATGAATTACAAATCAAAAAGAACAGAACAAATCTGAGGAGAAAGAGCCTACGACACATGAAGAAGAAGGTCTTGTCAGCAGACCCGCGGGCCGGTCCGTCTAACCGCTGGGCTTTGCGGGGCGGGTTAGGACTGCGATCTGGGACCCGCGGTCGTCGGCGGGCCTGTCCGTCGCGGATTAGAAGATAAGCGGGCACAACGCGGGCGGTCCGTTTGGTCGCGGGCAGGCCCGTCTGCCATCCCTAGTTGCTTTGCATATAGAGTTTTGTGGTGTTCGAGTGCGCTTCCCTGTTTGTTTTGGGTTCGGAGAGACTGGGTCGCTCCCAAGGGCCGAACAGTTACCTGATGAGGTAACGGGGATCACCCGTCGTGGAAGGCCCATGTGGTACATCGTTTATAGACTTCGTGGCTGTAGACGGACTGTTCACTTGTTCGATGGGAAGGATCGTTCACATGGCCATAGGATTTTTGTTGTTGTTGTTATGATTTACCCTTGCATGCATCGTAGTTTTGCATAATCGCTGCATCTCTGATTTATTTAATTGCCGTAATCGCATGTTATTGCTTGTTTGTTTGCTTGCTTGTTTGCTTGTTGCTTGATTGCTTGTTTGTTTAGGTTGTTAGATTGCTTGTTTGCTTGATTGCTTAGGTTGTTAGATTGCTTGTTTGCTTGATTGTTAGGTTGTTAGATTGCTTGTTGCTTGTTGATCTATTTTATTTTTGGGGACTTTTGGGGTGTTTAATTTCCGAGATCAGGCGCCGAACTCGCTAAGTCTCTAGTATTTATGACTCCACCTTTTTGTTGCAGGTAACCTTAGAGGGATAAACCGTAGAGGGTCGTTGGGACAATAGGTTCTTGGTGTAGATTGGTTGGGTAGAAGTGTAAAGGATATTATTGTGTATTATGTATTGATTGAATTGGGATCCCCGAAAACCGTATATGATTGCTTGGTATCTTGTTGTGTAAAAGTTATACTATGTATGAATCGGTTTTCTTAAAAATGGGGATGGTTTGATGATATAAGGTTCTGTCCGAACCGCATAACTTCCATTCTCGGTAAAGGGTTGGCAAGCCTAATATCGGGTTTGGAAGGGACGGTACTAAGTATTAGTAGACTGGGGTGCTAGTTGTGTGCTAAAACCTCGGTCCGCTCGTACGAAGTACTTGTCACCTGTACGGGCCTAGCCGGACTTATTCCTAGTACGGTTCAGGGTCGCTACAGTAACTCTCTTGTCTTTCCTCCATAGGATATTCAAAACTCCCCAAATCTTTCCATAAGATGGAGCTTTCCCATAGAAGATGCCCACAATAAAGTTTTCGTGAAGCTTTGCTCCTCTTTCAAACACCGAATTTGAAACCTTGACACGAGGACGACCTTCACTAGATATAGAAACTTGAGCTGAAGAAACAGGGATCTTGCTTGAGGAAGTAAGATTTGCTGCCCAATTAAAACCTGAATCGGTAACATCCGGAGAAGAAGAAGGAGCAAAGGAGGTCACATGAGAAGCAAGAAAAACATGAACAAATGAATTGTCCCTAACCAAAGAAGAAGGAGCCGCTCCAAGAACTCCTTTCTTAGAGGGAATAACATGAAACTTCAGATTTGTCAAAGGAGGAGGAGGAAGAGGAGAAGAGCCCAAATCTGACATTACCACATCAGTTGGAAGAGAAACTTGAACCGGTGAAGAAGAATCAGAGAGGGGCGGAGTTAGATCCGGTGGAACCGGAGGAGGCGGAGGAGGCGAAGCCTCAGACATCGAAGAAATGAAGCGAAACGGTGGCGTAGGTTTAATTGTCGGCAAAATCACCTTTGAGAGGAAAGAGAGAACTATCGCTTCGTCGTGTTATTTGGCGTGAAGTAAAGAGTTCAGAGAGAAAGGAAGTCAAAACTTGAGAGAAAGAGAGAGTGGATGGGGGACACGAAGGTGGAGACAATCTCGAGGTTAGCTCAATGGAGGATTGAAAATTTTGGACCTAATGTATAGATGTTTCTCCAACTAGTAGTTTTGATCTGTTTCTTCATAATTCTTGTTCATCTTCTTCTCCTTTCCTCGATATGTTTTCTTAAACTTCCTCTTCTCTCGTTTTCTGGATATGTTGTAATTCTCACATTCACTATTCTGTTTAGTTTATTTTCATCATCGTTTTTTGAATTATCTTGAGCCGCTTTTGTCTTCTATGCTATTTTTTCTCATCATCGCTGTTGAATTCGCCATTACACGATTTCATTAATTTGTATTGAAACTAATTGAAACCATATACTCGTGTGAATATGTTTTGGAAAATAATTGATAATCTAGATGTTGGATTTTGATCTCTTAGAATGATTTTTTTTTTTTACCTATTTACATATATAGAGATGATTAGTTGACTAGCATGTGTTATGATTTAGATATTTACTACTGATAGTTGCGTATAATGCATTTTGATTTCGCCACATATAAACACACGAAAATAAAAACTTTTTTTTAATATATAGAAAAATCATACAGTATTTATCCACATAGCCTAATAAAATAGGATAAAGACATATGATATATCATTCATTTATATGGCAAAAAGAGAATTATTAATAAATTCGTATATAGAAGAATGAAATATGTTACATAAATAAATTACGTTTAAAAAATGTTTTTATCTACCAATTTGTCATTTTAATATATCATCATATTTATTGCAATGACGTGTAAATATTGTATGGTTACCCATTCTTCTTAAACATTTCAATGTAGTTTCCATATTTTGGGGTCTATTTTAGTAAAATGAATAATTTTGTTGATCATGAGCCTGAAGACAAAATAATATCAGTTTGGTTAGTTGTTATGAGAAATATGTTAAGAACTATTACCAAGTTCATATCTTCAAATAAAAAAAAAATTAAACATAAAAAGTTCATGTCTTGACAACTGATATTTTGGTGGTTTAATCTTGATTGTATATTTTTAGGCTTAGAAATTAGAACCCTTAAATTTAAAGACATGCATTTTTTTTAGTGAATTGAATAGAAACTTAACAAGTCCTCTTTTAAAATAATTAACTTTAGATATCATTCACATATTTGTAGGACCTGAATATTTCAACAAGGGCATAATCTAATATTTGTAAAACAATTAACATCGAACGAGTATCGAAAATCCACAATACCAAAAAAGATGATTGAGGAACGGAGATTGACGGTGGTAAACAGAGTCGAGAACTTTGATTATCTCTCTCCTTAATTCAAAAATCGCCCCGTAGTGCAACGGTTTATTGACAATTAGAGTCCCAGGATAAAACTGTTTCTCCATTTGATTCGCAACACTCAAATCAAAAGCTAATCGAACATTAGCCTTGTGTTGTACTCTCAGACTTGAACTAGAGAAGAGAAGAAGAGGAAGGAGATTATGTCGGTGAACGTGTGTCTAAATGAGAAACAATGGCCATCGTTTTATACCCAAAATCTCAACGTACACACAATTAAGAGGAGGATACGACACTTATGAGAATTTATTTTCAATTTCAAAGTCAAAAGAATTACTCCACTTTAATTTTTGTTGACAGATTTTGTTGTTACAAAACCTAATACTAAAGAAGATATTTATTGATTTAATTAACAAATTTTATCAAAACAACTTAGGAAAATAAGAATAATCTAATGGCTTATAAGCCCATTTCCCATTTCTCAAATCCCAAATACAGCCCATGTGTAATTGGGTTTCTCCTTTAACTTCCAAAGTAGGCCATTTGATTCTAAGTCAAAATTCCAAGCTTAACAAGCTACCCACTTCGGACAATCATTTCTCATTCATACGAACTTCGTTTTTGACATTCAAATACACTACCGTGCTATGCACGCAGCGACGATTACATCGTGCCCAAGAACCGGTCATTCCGATGAACGTCTTCACCGGAAAGTGATCAAAACCACTTCGTCAAAAAACAAGTTCCAACAATCCCCCACATGAATAGAAATGACTTTAGACACATGACAACTCGAAAGACTTGACCTAACTAGACAAGACTCGACATAAGGACTTTTGAGAGTATAAGCGAAAAATTCAGTATCTGATATGGTAGCAATTTTTCAGCCTTGAACCACTTATTTTCATAACTGTCGGATTTACTCGGCCAAGTGGTGAACATGATGTCTTGAACCACCCGGGCTTTAGTGTAAACCTAGACAACATCTATTTCACAGCTTCATTTTTTTATCACAGAACTAGGTGCTCTGTTGTGTTCATTTTGGCCCTGAACTTGCCTGGTTAATTATGAGTGAACTAGGAAAATATAGTCTCATATATTCTCCTAGAAACGGCCACATTTCACACTCACAAGGTGATTTGCCATTTTAGCTTTGTTTTTAAGAAGTATTCTATAATACTTCCCTATTAACTCAAAGCTATGGACTCAAATCATTAAAAGCAACGCTTATCCTCTGTACATTCAGGAAGCACTGTTTATCACCCTAGGAACTGGGAAGAGACTAGTCTCACAGTGCTCTTAACAGATTCAGCTTAATTTAGTTTTTCCCTTGAACCTACATCTTGGGATCTCCAGTCACGTCGGTGAGGTTACCATCAAGCCTCCTCTCAAGTCATACACTTTAAACCCATTCCTCTTGATGATTTTACAACTTGATCTCGTGACAAACCTCTAGTAAATGGATCCTAGGTTGTGAATACAATTCACATTTTATGGTTTATATGTGACCTTTAGGAGGTGTTATTGCAACTTTTGCTAGGCATCCCCACACTTTAAGGTATTTGTACAAATGTACTTTACCTTTCCAAAGTTCATATAGCATCTTGCCAAGGACTTTATGTGGAAAGTAACGCTTCCCCCACATTTCACGAGACACCTTAGAGCATTGCAACATTATATTCATCATCTCGTTAAGAATTCAGAATTTTTGTTCAACTACTCCATTAGAGTCAAGTTAACATAGAGAAGTTTTTTCGATGAAAATTTTGAAGTACACCAAAGACCACAAATAAGCATCAAAAACTCTCTCTTATTACTTAAAACTATATATTAAAATAGTTTTCTCACATCGGTTTTTTCATCTTTGCTATGTAGCAAAAACTATATACAAATATATTGTACAGTCATCAATGAAAGTCACAAAATATTTTACCACTTCTAATTTCAAGAAATTTTAAATCATACAAAAAAATGTATGATATAAATCTAGAGGTACGTTGTTCTTTCAACATTAGGTGATTTTGTGAGTTTGCCTCTACGCATACTTCACAATTGTCTTTGCTCGATTTGTATTTCAGAATTAGGTTCAAATTGTTGTAAACCACATAATGGATGGACTCCATAACCGTGGCCCATGTCCATGTTCTAGAAGGCCCATGTCCATGTTCTAGAAGGTCCATGTCTAGCTTCTAGAAGACTCGCCCAAAGACGGTTTATGTTAGTCTTAGTGGGCTTTGGGCTTTAGGGTTTCCTAGTCCAATTGGGATTTGTCTCCCTTATTATGTATATATATAAGTTGTAACCTCATTCATTAATCAATAGAATACATGAGATTCATAACACGTTATTAGCACGAGTTTGCTCTTAACAACCCTAACCCTAAAAATCGCAAAATACTGTTCACGCCGACACTGTTCATCGCGGTACTGTTCATCGTGGTACTGTTCATCGTGGTACTGTTTGCGGTTCGTTGCAGCAGCGTGAGTTACCGAGGTCTTTAGCTCCCGGTTCTAGTCCATACAACCCCAAAGGTGAAAGGTAAAATCGCGATACCTTTTAAGCTTAAAGGACCGACCATTGAACTTGAATCTAACGAACAGCTAAGACCTAAAACGAATGATGATTGATTAAGTGATTGCTTTTGCTTGTATGATTCGATTGCTTGACTCGTTTAAGTTGTTAGAAAAGTTATTGCTTAAACCTAACTCTCAAACTCGAAAACACTTAGCCATGGCCGAAACTTTTAAAAACCCTAAATCAAATTGGAAACTTAAAAACCCTAAAATATAATCGATTGGTTGAGGTTGTTAGATTGATTTGTTTCTTTGATTGATTACATGCATAAGTTGTTAGAAACCCTAAAACTAAAATCGCATGAACCCTAGAAACTTTAGAAAAGATAATCCTATTGTAAATAAGAAAACCCTAAAAACCCTAAAATCCTAATTAAAATAGGAAATCTTAAAACCCTAAAATCCTAATTAAAATAGGAAATCTTACAACCCTAAAATCCTAATTAAAATAGGAAATCTTAAAACCCTAAAATCCTAATTAAAATAGGAAATCTTAAAACCCTAAAATCCTAATTAAAATAGGAAATCTTAAAAACCTAAATCCTAAAGAAAATAGGAAAACCCTAAATCCTAATTAGGAAATCTTTAAAAGAGGAAATTTAATCCTAAAAGGGAAGTCAAATCCTTAAGTAAATCGATTCATGGTTCGGTCTTAAATACCGCATGACATTAACGATTACATGATTTTGACTTAAACCTCTTTGCTTGTAGATGTCGAATTACAACTTGTATTTTACTACCCTAAATCTCTTAGGAGATAATTATTTGAAATGGGCAATGGATACTAAGATTATCCTAAAGTCAAAAGGACTTGGTGAATGTATCACATATGGCAATAATGCCAAGAGAGAAAGATAGATACAAGGCAATTTTAGCCACCATCTTATTGAGAGTCTCAGAATCTAGGACTATAAGTCTGTGGATGAGTCTATTGCTAGTTGAGCAGAATAATGACTTACTGAAGGAAAAAATAAATTAAGACCTCATAGATTAACCCCATTACTTGATGCCAATAAGGCCGCAGAGGATAAGAAAAAAATTCCAAAGAATCTAACCACGTCCAGAATGGTAGACCACACGGCCGTGGCCGTGGTGGCTGGAAAGGACGTGGCCGTTGCCACTATAATTCATCCGGCCGTGGGAACCACTATAACCGTGGTTGTAAGCCCAATTTTGGCCGTGGTCGAGGGCGAGGACGCTGTGGTGCCATATATATGGAATGGGGAACCATTGCGCTAAGATATGTAGGACTTCCAAACATCATTGTAACCTCTATCAAGAGAGTGTGAAAGGAAGAATCCTAAAGCCCATTTGGTATATATAAAGATGGTGAAAATAATTTTGAACATGATCAAGATGATCTAATGGAGTATAAAACTTCTGATTGCCTAAAAAGAATCAAGTTGGTAAATCTGATTTCGACATCAAAACCTTTGTGTGTTCTTTGCCGTTTTATGTGTTCATTAATTGTTATTTCCTTGAATTTATTTTATATTACTTTATGTTTAAAACATGATTCTTGTCCATATAAGAAATGACTAAGTACAAGAAGATACTTGTGGTTGATAGTGGATCAAGCCACATGATCTTAAAAGACAAGAGATATTTTTCTAAATCTCATAATGAAAATGCCAATATTAGCACTATAGCGGGTATAGCAAGTCTTATTGAGGGTTACGGCCAAGCCCATATTCTTTTATCTAAGGGCACGCATCTTGAAATAAGCGATGCCCTATATTCACCCAGCTCGAAGAAGAGCTTATTAAGTTTCAAAGATATAAGATTAAATGGTTTCCATATTGAAACAAAGGGTGAAGGGAACAAAGAATTCCTAAATATAATTGAGATCACCCAAGGACATAAGAAAGTCCTAGAGACTATACCCGCATTATCCACTGGTCTCTACTATGCTAAAATCGATATGATCGAAGCTAATATGGCAATGAACAAAGAGTTCATCGAGAAATTCACTTTATGGCATGACCGGCTTGGCCATCCGGGTCATAGTATGATGCATAAGCTTATGATAAATTCAAGGGGGCACACCCTAAAAGAGAAAAGAGTTATCCCTAAGAATCTCACGTGTGAAGCATGTTCACAAGGGAAACTCATTATAAGGCCATCACCGGCTAAGGTAAATAAAGAGACCTTAAACTTTCTGGAAAGGATACAAGGGGATATATGTGGACCAATACACCCACCATGTGGGACATTTAGATATTACATGGTCCTCATTGATGCATCGACAAGATGGTCGCATGTTTGTTTATTATCCTCTAGAAACCAAGCGTTTGCTAGGTTGTTGGCCCAGATCATAAGACTGAGAGCCCATTTTCCAGATTTTCCGCTTAAGACTATACGTCTAGATAATGCCAGTGAATTCACGTCCCAAGCGTTTAATGACTACTGTATGTCCATGGGGGTAAGTGTGGAACATCCCGTGGCACATGTACATACACAGAATGGATTAGCGGAATCCTTCATTAAACGAATTCAATTCATAGCTCGACCATTACTCATGAGGTCGAAGCTTCCAGTAGCCGCTTGGGGACACGCTGTTTTACATGCATCATAGCTTATACGCATAAGGCCATCTAGTGAACATAAATATTCACCATCCCAATTACTCATGGGTCATGAGCCAGACATATCCCATCTAAAGACTTTCGGGTGTGCCGTATATGTACCGATTGCTCCACCACATAGAACAAAGATGGGACCTCAAAGGAGGATGGGAATATATGTTGGATTTGATTCTCCCACCATTATTAAGTATCTAGAGCCAACTACGGGTGATCTATTTAAGGCTAGATACGCAGATTGTCATTTTAATGAATCCGAGTTTCCTACTTTAGGTGGAGAGACGAACAAGCTGGGTAAAGCAATAAAAGAAATATCATGGAATCAAACATCCTTAAATTGGCAAGATCCTCGGACTCTGGCATGAGAATCAGAGGTCCATAAGATTATACATTTGAAAAGCTAGCTAATCAATTGCCAGATTCCTTTGCTGACCCAAAGAAAGTTACAAAATCGTACATACCAGCTTGTAATGCACCAGTACGAATTGATGTCCAAAAGGGACTTAGTCAAGTTGCTACAGAGTCTAGACAACGTATGAGACGTGGTAGACCAATAAGGTTCTAATGATAAAAAAAAAAAAAAAATCCTCGGAAATTAAAGAAAGGTGCAATAGGAACCGAGGTTATTAAGGAAACCATCCCAGACATGGAGATAAGGCCGGCCGGCTCTAAGGTACAGGTACCAAACAATGTAGCTTGGGACGCCAAGCTGCAAAGTGTTAAAGGTCCTGATAACAATTAATCTCAATCGATTATATCATGTCTGGAACATAATGGAACCCATAAGGAATGTCGACATAAGATGATTTATTTACATACAAGGTAGCACTTGAATTTATGAATATAAATGAGGATCAGGAGCCGACGTCTATACTAGAGTGCACTCAAATACTTGATTGATTAAAATGGTACAAGACCATAAAACGTGGAGCTAAGAATCATTAAGAAAAGGGATGTGTTTGGTCCGACCTTAAGGACACCATCCGATGTAAAACCAGTAGGACACAAGTGGGTCTTTGTGAGGAAGAGAAATGAGAATAATGAAATCGTGAGATATAAGGCACGGCTTGTAGCACAAGGATTCTCACAAAGACCGGGGATAGATTATGAAGAGACATACTCCCCTGTGGTGGATGCTAAGACATTTAAATTTTGCTAAGTCTGGCTATATAAAAGAAAAGACTTGATTTGCGGCTAATGGATGTAATGCCTGCATATTTATATAAGTCCACTGGATAATGAAATATATATGAGATTACCAAAGGGTATTGAGCTCAAAGATAAAGATAAGAAAGGGTCTCGAGACCAATACTGCATAAGGCTGAACAAATCGCTTTATGGACTGAAACAAAGTGGGCGCATGTGGTACAATAGATTAAGTGAGTACCTAGTCAAAGAAGGCTATAAGAATGATCCCATCAGTCCATGTATCTTCATAAAGAAGTTTGCAAACAAAGGATTTGTGATAATAGCAGTATATGTGGATGATTTAAACATCCTTAGAACCTCTGGGGAAATCGCCCAAACAGTCGAATATCTAAAGAAAGAATTCGAGATGAAAGACCTAGGCAAGACAAAATTCTGTTTGGGATTGCAACTTGAGTACGTGAATAATGGAACCCTTGTGCATCAAAAGGCATATACTGAAAAAGTACTCAAGAGATTCAATATGGACCAGGCCCACCCATTGAGCAGCCCAATGGTGGTGAGAAGCCTCGAATTGGATAGTGATCCATTCGGTCCAAAGAAGGACGAGGAAGAAGTTCTCGGTCCTGAAGTGCCATACCTCAGTGCCATAGGAGCGTTAATGTACTTGGCTAGCCACACTAGACCAAACATTTATTTTGCCGTGAGTCTCCTGTCTAGATTTAGTTCATGATCAACCCAAAGGCACTGGAAAGGTTTAAAAGAAAGGTTTGGTTAAGTTTTAAAGTATATTCTTCCTGCATTGTTTAATTGGGTTTTATTCTATACTGATCTAACCAAAGAAGGAAGTTTGTTTTGGTTTAGTTTGATTTGTTGATGCAGGTTATTCATAAGATCAGATTATGGCATGGTCAATAAATAGGAACTACGTGTGGCTTGATCCCTTCTAAGGGTACGTAGGCAGCCTTCCTTAAGGCGCAGCTACTACAACATCAAAGACCATCATATTTGAAGACAACGCAGTCTGTATTGCTCAACTCAAAGACAGCTACATCAAGGGAGACCGGACGAAGCACATTCTACCTAAGTTCTTCTTCACGCATGATTTACAAAAGGATGGTGAAGTTCGAGTGGTACAAGTTCGGTCCAGCGACAACTCAGCCGATCTCTTCACCAAGGCATTACCAACGTCAACATTGAGGAAGCTCACGCATCAAATTGGGATGCGGAGACTTAAGGGTTTTCAGGGATGACCAAAACAGGGGGAGTAATACGTGTTGTACTCTTTTTCTTTCACCATGGTTTTGTCCCAATGGGTTTTCCTGGTAAGGTTTTAATGAGGCAGCATCCCCAAGCGTATTACTGAGATCCTTTGGCATCTACACGGTTATGTCATCCAAGGGGGAGTGTTGTAAACCACGTAATGGATGGACTCCATAACCGTGGCCCATGTCCATGTTCTAGAAGGCCCATGTCCATGTTCTAGAAGGCCCATCTCTAGCTTCTAGAAGACTCGCCCAAAGACGGTTTATGTTAGTCTTAGTGGGCTTTGGGCTTTGGGCTTTAGGGTTTCCTAGTCCAATTGGGATTTGTCTCCCTTATTATGTATATATATAAGTTGTAACCTCATTCATTAATCAATAGAATACATGAGATTCATAACACAAATTAATCAATCTGAAAAAAGATTTATAATTCACATGCCTAAACATAAATATCAAATGTCCAAAGACCGAATCAAATACTAATAAAAACTGAATTTTTCTTATTAACTGAAACAACGAAACAACGAAGCAACAAAACAACAAAGTAAAAACAACGAAGCAACGAAACAACGAAGTAAAAACAACGAAGCAACAAAACAACGAAACAACGAGACAACGGTTACAACTTATTTTGGCATGACTGTCATGACATTAATCTTGACCAATCCATCCTTAACATAACCCTTTCCCACATACACCTTATGTTTCTTGTGCAAAAGCTTGTCAGACTCGAAAATGACGGCAAATCCGGCCTTGCTCATAAGTGTACCAGAAATCAAATTCTTCCTCATGCTTCACGTTTTGGAGAGTGATCTCACGCTCCGAGGTCATCTTTAGCACAACTTTGCCATAACCTTCAATCTTCGACGAGCCGGTGTTATCCATCAACAACCGCTCCTCACTCTTGCACTTTTGATAAGAACAAAACATGTCTTTATCAACTCATATGTGAGTGGTGGCACCCGTGTCATACCACCATTCCAATGGGTTGTCCTCAACCGTGTTGACTTCTGTGACCACAGCGCACAAATCATCTTGACTCAAATTGGCTTGAGACTTCCCATTGTCTTACTTGGACCAACTTTGGTACAATCATTAGCCTTATGGCCCATTTTGCCACACTTGTGACACTTTCCAGAGAACTTCTTAGCAACCGTTTGCTTCTTGAAGCTGGAGGAAGCTTGGGGCGGAATCGTGTTCTTTTCCTTGCTTTTCTTATGCTCAGCCATGTTCACATTATTCTCACGAAGGAGAACATCATCGGGATTGCGGTTATGAGATTCAACCCGCAGCTTGGCCACCAAGTCCTCAAGGGAAATTGCTTTTTTCTTATGGATGAGATAGTTCTTAAAATCCAACCAACTTGGGGGAAGTTTCTCAATGAAATAGTTGACCGTGAAAATTTCACAAATCGTCATTACCTTAGATGCTATCTCATCCATAAGCAATTGCAGCGCTTCAACTTGTTCCATGATATGGGTTTTGAATCCACCATTTTGATGTTCACAAAATTCGCCGTAGCGTATTTCTGCAAACCTGCATCCTCGGACTTATACTTCTTCTCCAAGGCACCCCAAAGGTCCTTAGAGGTGTTGACCTTACTGTATACAACATACAGTGGGTCTACCTAGCGGCTTAGAATCTAGCCCTTGCACAGAAAGTCTGTATGGGTCCACGAATCCACACTAGCTAGAACTAGCGGGTCCGTATTCTCCAGTGGGAGAACTGGTGCATCCTCTTTCAGATACTTGTCTAGGTTCAAAGTGGTCAAATAGAAATGCATTTTCAGTTGCCAAGTCTTAAACCCATTCCAATCAAATTTTTCCGGCATTAGTCCCGCGCTAACAGCGCTAGGCACTAACGAGTTCACATGTGGAGGACCACTCCCAAATTGAATTTGGGGCATCGACTCACTTAAACTTTTACCAAGAGCACCACCTCCAACGGTTCTATCATCGAGCGAATCATCATTGTTGCGTCCGTCGATCGTGTTTGTTAGTAGCCATACTTAAAATCGTATATGTTCATAGGTAAACAAACACCAATTAGTATGTGTAACAAAAACAAAAATTCAAAGTTAAATGGATTATAATAAACTAAGCAATTGAAACATTATGAATAAATTGCAATCAATAATTAAATAAAATTTCTAGAACTCACAAAACCAGAAATGAACAATTTAATTATAAACCAGAGACTACAACACAGTTTAGACGATGAGAATAAATTACAGTTCACTTTTTCCAGATTCTACCAAACAATTAAACAAATATTAATCACAGATCAAATTTGATTTCGTTTGCTAACTCATTAACAAAACGTACGCCTCAAATCTGGAAGAGAAAACGTGCCCAAAAACAGAGCCAAAGTTTGGTCAACAAAATGGTACAACAAAATGCCCACAAAATAACATAAATTAATAAAAATCATGCCCTTTTAAACTAATTCAAGCTTCTTGCCGCCGGCACTGACATGATTTTGGCTGCGAAGTTTTCCCAAACTGTTACTTTTCCAGTCCAGATGGTACCCAACCATCTCGATCTGAGCACATTCCCCAATCTGGTCCGGATTCAGGTTGTGACGGCATCCACCCGCCACTTGAAGAGGCCCTAAATCTGGACTAGACGGCGGAGGACGAAGCTGCCTAACATGCCAATGGAATCAGCTCTTGAATCGGAGACAAATGATTTGGATGATGATGACCTGTTAGGCGATGAACTCGAAGAGAGCCTTCAGGGTTGCCCGGAGTCGATGATTCATGCTGCTTCCGGCCAAAAGATGATTCCGGCAACAATTACAAAACCTCGGGCTGCTGTCTCGGGGAATCAGGCGAATGCATCGAAGAAGACTTCTGTCCCCGCGGATCCATCGCTTTCTGGGCTTTTGGTGAAGAAAGAGCCCACCAAGAGAAAGGCTGAGGCCCGCCAGCGTAAAGCCCAGGTTAATCTAGGCCTTTTGGTCAATTTGGCCTCTTGAAAAATCCAAAATTTCAAAGGTAGATCTCCGAGCAAAAGGTTGGCCAGCAAACCCGGCTTGTCTAAACGGGGCTCCTCTCGTCGTGCAGCCTCAGTTCCAAGGGATGGAGTCCTCCCGTCTTCAAAGACCAAGTCTTCTGGTGTGTCCGTTGGTTTGGTGGAGTCCCCGATTCCCCCCGCTACCAACCCATGAGGCTCTTAGCTTGGAATTGTCAAGGAGCGGGTGCCCAGCTTACAACCCGTCGACTGGAAAAGATGTGTTGTTTGTACTCTCCAGGCTTTCTTTTATCAGAAACCAAAAATGATCTTATGCATCTTCAGAACATGCAAGTATCTTTAGGTTTCGATTTGCGTAAAACTGTTGAACCGGGTTGTAATAGTGGTGGTCTTGCTCTTTTTTATTCAAAAGACTATCCGGTTAAGTTTGTATTCGTTAGTGATTGGCTTATTGATATTAAGACTATTATTGATGGAAACAGAGTTTTTATTTCTTTTGTTTATGGCGATCTGGTAGTTCAATAACGCGAATTAGTTTGGGAACGTTTGACTCGCATTGGCATTACCCGATCTGATCTTTGGTTTATGATTAGAGACTTTAATGAATTACTGGAAACCACGAAAAAAGGGTGGCAAGCGTAGGTCTGAATCTTCCTTCCTTCCCTTCCGTTGCATGATAGAAATTTGTGGTATGATCGAGGTCCTATCTCAGGGAAATTTGTTTTCCTTGGTGGGGCGTCGCAGCTGTGGAGCTACGGGCAGGAGAGTTCGTCGCCTTATCAAAGCCCTTTTAGATAGAGCCTTGGGCAACGAAGATTGGCATACCATTTATTCCCACACAAATGTGGAGTATTTAAAACTATGGAGTTCAGATCATCGACCCCTCCTACCTTCAATCCAGAATAGCCCTCACCACTTTGTTAAAAAAATTTATTTTTGATAAACGTTGGTTTGGCAAACCAGGGTTTAAGGAATCGGTCATTCAAGACTGGACTGTCCCTTCTCAAGAAGGTGTTCCTATTGTGCAAAAAGTTTAAAGTTGTAGAAAAACAATATCTAGTTGGAAGAAGTCGAGTTCTACAAACTCTGAGAAGTTGATTATAGACTTACAAAATCAAATTGACCAAGCTTAGGAGGACGAATCTATTTTTGCAGAAGATTTGTTAGCCTTAAAATGGAAACTTTGTGACGATTACCGAGAAGAGGAGATTTTTTGGTGGGCAAAAAATAGGGAAACGTGGTTTCAAGTCGGTGATAAGAACACCAAATATTTCCACGCCATTACCAAGCAGAGGAGAGCGAAAAAGGAGATTAAAGGTTTGTTAAATCAAGACGGCATGTGGGTGGATAAAGAAACGGAAATTGAAGGTTTAGCGGTGGACTACTTTAGAGACATCTTTACTACTTCTCCACCTCAAGACTTTCATTCCGTCCTTAGGGACGTGCCGGTTGTAATCTCGGAAACAATGAACCAGAATCTTACAAAAGAAATTTCCCCCGAGGAGGTACGTTGTGCCCTCTTCTCGCTCAACCCGGACAAAGCCCCGGGCCCGAACGACATGAGTGTCTTTTTCTACCAGCGGTTTTGGGAGTTAACCGGACCTGACTTGATAAGAGTGGTTCAAGACTTCCATTCATCTGGCTCCTTCAATAAGCGGTTGAATGAGAACAATATTTGTTTGATCCCAAAAACAGATAGACCAAGGAAAATGACGGATTTAGACCTATCAGGCTGTGTAATCTTAGTTACAAGGTTATCTCAAAGGTTCTCAGCTTTCGTCTGAAGAAACTTCTGCCAGAATTAATTTCCGAGACTCAATCTGCCTTTGTGTCAGGGAGACTCATTACGGATAATATTCTTATAGCGCAAGAAAATTTTGATGCTCTTCGTATCAACCCAGCATGCAAGAAGAAGTTTATGGCTATAAAGACGGATATGAGCAAAGCATACGATCGGGTTGAATGGTCCTTTTTACAAGCCTTAATGTTAAAAATGGGCTTCGCTCAGAAATGGGTTGATCTGATCTATTTCTGTATCTCTTCAGTTTCGTATAAAGTCTTGCTAAATGGCGCACCAAGAGGATCCATTAAACCAACGAGAGGAATACGGCAAGGGGACCCTATTTCACCTTTTTTGTTTATTTTGTGTACTGAAGCCCTAGTGGCGAATATTAAAGAAGCTGAATGGCATGGCCGAATTCAAGGTCTTCAGATTTCCCGTGCTAGTCCTTCTACTTCTCATCTCCTTTTCGCGGATGATAGTCTTTTCTTTTGTAAAGCAGGTCCACTCCAAGGTGAGGAAATTATCAAAATTCTCCGCATTTATGGTGAGGCTTCAAGACAATAGTTAAATACTACAAAGTCCTCAGTGATGTTTGGCCATGATGTGGATAACGTAACCCGTAATTCTATCAAGCTGACTTTGGGTATTCACAAGGACGGGGGCATAGGGTCCTACTTGGGACTACCGGAGAAGATCCATGGCTCCAAAACCCAAGTTTTTGCCTTTGTAAGGGATTGGCTTCAAAAGCGACTTAACACTTGGTCCGCAAAATTCTTGTCCAAAGGAGCCAAAGATGTCCTTATAAAATCAGTAGCTTAGGCTCTTCCGACATATGTCATGTTGTGTTTCCTCCTCCCCAAGGCTATCCACTCAAAGTTGAGCAGTGCCATTGCGAACTTCTGGTGGAAAAATAATGAGAATAGCAATGGTATTCACTGGATTGCTTGGGAGAAGCTTTGTACACCACAATCCAATGGCGGTCTGGGTTTTAGAACGCTATAAGAGTTTAATCTTGCTTTATTAGCAAAACCACTGTGGCGCCTTCTTAGATTCCCAAACTCCCTTCTGAGCAGAGTTTTGAGGGGAAGATATTTTCGATACAGTGATCCTCTACATATTGATAACTCTAATCGTCCCTCTTATGGATGGAGGAGTATAATGGCGGCCAAACCTTTACTTGTCTCGAGTCTGCAAAAGACCATTGGTT
This sequence comes from Arabidopsis thaliana x Arabidopsis arenosa, assembly GCA_019202795.1. Lineage (NCBI taxonomy): Eukaryota > Viridiplantae > Streptophyta > Magnoliopsida > Brassicales > Brassicaceae > Arabidopsis > Arabidopsis thaliana x Arabidopsis arenosa. The sequence continues at coordinate 12,905,011 of CM032923.1, read as the reverse complement.
CAGGGATGCTTACCCGGGTGTGGGACAATCCGTGGATTCCCACAATCCCTCCGCGGCCTGCAAAAAGTATTCTTAACATTTTGAGATCCTCATCTATATGTAATGACCTCATTGATCAGACCACGAAAATGTGGAAACTGGATCGCATCCAAGCCTTGATTGAACCTGCAGATATTCCACTCATCCTAGGGATCCGACCAAGCGGTACATATTTGAGTGATGGCTTTAGTTGGTCTCATACCAAATCCGGAAATTATACGGTTAAGTCCGGTTATTGGCCTGCGAGAGATCTTTCTCGTCATACTTGTGACCTCCTTTTTTCAGGATCCGGGTGTTTCGACACTTCAGGCACATGTATGGAAGCTTAAAAATACTCGAAAGCCTATGCATTTTGTGTGGCAATGTATCTCGGGATGTCTAGCCACAAGCCAAAAAATTGTCTACCGACATATTGGTACGGATAAAGGATGCTCTCGTTGTGAAGGGGAAGAATAATCTATCAACCATCTTATTTTCGAATGTCCGCCCTCAAGACAAATCTGGGCACTATCTCCTATCCCCTCTTCTGGGAATATTTTCTCCAGGAATTCCCTCTTCTATAACTTCTTCGACTTCCTTTTCTGACGAGGTCGAGAGTTTGGAATAGAGGAGGATGTGTTAGAACTCTTTCCATGGATACTTTGGTATATATGGAAAAGCCGTAATCGGTTTCTTTTCGAAAACGTTAAGGAACCCCCTCTGGAGACCCTAGACTTGGAGTTACGAGAAGCGTCGGTCTAGAAGCAAGCAATCTCGAGAGATAGATGCTTCCTGGCATACGGTGGATAACCTAAGTGGACATGGTTGGGTTTTAGTCGACCAGAACTGCATCCTACACCTTGGCCTCAAGAGTTTGAGAAGAAGCCTCTCTCCGCTCCATGCAGAAGTGGACTCTCTGCTTTGGGCAATGGATTGTCTGATCTCGCTAGGTTTTACCTCGGCCGTTCTCGCATCTTATTGCTCTGACATGATATCTCTCCTCGACAATCAAGAAGATTGGCCTACCTTTGCTGCAGAATTGGCCTCTTTCCGGTCCCTCGTTTGTTTTTTCCCTTCTTTTAGTATTAGATTCCTTCCTCGTAGTCTTAACACTCGAGCTGATTGTTTGGCAAAAAAAGCATGGGCTCGTAATAGTCTTTTTTTCCATGTAAGCATGTCGGTTCCTGATTGGCTCTCCCCAGCGAAGAGTCTCTTTCCGATATCTTAATTAAAATTGGTGTTTGGTGGAAAAAAAAAAACCTAATTCAAGCACAACAGTTACGGATCATGGAATAAACGTAACAACACAACAAAATAATTTTGCTCAATTATAAAAGTGAATATAATAATCCTTCTTCTTCCTCACAAGCTAAACGAGTGGGAAAAAGCCACATCAACTCCTTTTTTTTTTTTTTGTAAACCAACTTTTTATAAAGATAACTCAAACTCTATCGCTAGAGGAGATGCTACAAGATGTAAGGCTAAACTTAGAACTAAGCTCACTGATATCCGCTAAGATACCTTCGAGCTCGTTTGCTAGGCCACCGGCATTGAGAAGAAGAATGACATCTTGACAATCCGAGTAACAAGCCAGTCTTGAAACACCCAATGCTAAGGCTGCGCTGATCGCCACCTTCAAAGAAAGTACTTCTGCTGCTAGAACAGAGGAAATAGAGGGTCTTGAAAATGATTCATGCTGGATCGATGCCATAAGTGGAACCTTTCAGATCCACTCCAAACCGCAACCAATAAAATTAGCCATCCAAGATGCGATGAAGAAGCTAGCCATGTCTATCTTATGTGCTTGTAGCTAGATAGGTTGGGACTTTATGGCACATATGTCCTCTTCCGTGAAGCCTAACCCATCACATAACCTGTCTACAACACAAGAAATACCAAATCCAATAATCGGGATTGAGCCATTAACCACCGAAAAAGTTAGAACTAGGCTAAACAAATCTTCAATACAAGGAAAATCAGAATCACTAAATAAGTGATCCGAGAGAGAACCAGAACGGTTTAAATCCTTCCCAAAGCCAGGTACTAAAGTCTCCAAAGACTGTCTACCAATATGCCATCCACCAAGAGACAATACCGCCATTCTAGCAAAGCTTTGTTTAAACCTGTGAACACCCTCATACTGAGCTAATTGAAATTGATGAAACCTCATAATGACGTATTGGGAACTAACAGAAGGCTGTAAAAATATCATTGCTGATGTGGACATCACATTTGCTAATGTACTTGCTGATGGACTTACTGAACGACTTCTTGAACGACTTGCTGAAGGACTTTCTGAACTACTTCCTGACGAGGTAAACAAAGAAAGCGAATCATTCATCCAACTTGGATCGTTCAAATTAGGTATTTCAAATCCTACAAATGAAAAAGAAGCTTACAAAACATCTTTGGTCGAAATATCAAAAGGAAGCAAAGAGAAATCCAATAGAAAGAAACTTTCCTTATTCGGCTTAATCAAATTAGCATTGATTGCCAAGGAGGATTTCTTGCTAGAAATCCTTAATCAACCATTTAATCCAGAGAATGCACCTAGACGTCCTCAAGTCTCCCAAGACGTAAAGCTCAATCAATGCCTACGATTTGTCCCTCATCATCACCACCAATCACGCATTCTCCATTATATCGATTGATTTGTATTTAATTTTGAATATTTTCTTGTAATGTAGATTAGACCATGTAAGAGCTATAAAAGGGCTCATTTGTTTCATTGTAAAGATAGCACGAAAATTGAAAGTAACAGAAAGAGTTTTCTCTAAAGCTTAAGGCTTTGTTTATGTTTATCTAAGTTAGGTGGATTCCTTTACTTAGTAAATGTTTGTTCTTATGTCTTGTTGAGCGAGTCATCAAGACTTAGAGCTTGTGCTGTATCAGAGTCTTATCACAACTCTGTGGTGCACTTCGCCCCGCCATCATTTTCCCTCATTTGATCCCACACGAGAGAAGCGACGGCCATCGTGTCAGATTTTCACCTTCGACCATCTTTCCTTCACAAGGGAGAAGCGATCACCAGCTTGTGAAGCCGCCATATCTATCCGCATACGAATCTCACCACCGAGTCTTGTATCCACTTGCCTTATTTGGACAGATTCTACAATTAATGTCCAATGGCCATATATTTTTATTTATGTTTGTGATTTGTTTCTTTCTTTGTAGTTTAGAACGTGGTACTCAGCTCTATATAAGCTGATCTCTTATCTCATTGTAAAGCACCCTAAATCATTTTAAAGTTATAGAAACGGTTCTTCTTGTCAAAGTTTAAGTCTTTGTCATTTGTTCTTTAATTCTTTGTGAGTGAGTCACTTAGTACTTCAGAAACCTGCGGATTGAGTTGGTTGAGTGATTCAACATCCTTTATTCGTTCATTGATCCAGTGAGTCGATTATCCCACTGATTGAGCGAGTCAATCACCACATCTATCCATCGTACCACCCCTTGATTCACGAGAGAGTGCTTCGGAGCCAGCTCGTGAATTCCACCCTTCTGCGTGAAAATTTTGGAATCTCTTGATCATCAAGTGATCTAAAGTTGGAGTGATTCCAATCTTGTATCACAAGTGAGGTGTGCCTTGTATCTTGTCAACTTGGGGAGGAAGTTATGACGTCATGAAAGCTTCTGGAAGGTCTCAAGATTCTCACACAAGTGCACAAACAAAGAAGGAAATACCTGTTGAAAGTTGATCTCCTTCGGCTCCATATATGGCAAGTAGTAACTCTACGGGTTCTTGTGTGGTAAAGTGTACCAAAGTTTGTGTGGTACATGTCTTGTGTGGCCTAAATGTTCTCCTGGTTTCCATATGTAGCTTTGAGGTGCGTCCAAGTGTATAATAAGGAAGCTTTCCTTGTTTGGCTTCATTTGGCGTAGTACTTCAGAAACTAGTTCAGCTAGTAGTTCAGCAAGCAATTCAACAAGTAGTGCAGTCGGTCTGTCAGCAAGTACATCAGCTATATGTACTTGTAACATATTCGAATCAATTGCTTGGTGAATGATTCCTTGATGACTTGATGTTGCCTCATTAAAAACCTTTCTAGGTAAACCCATTGGGACAAACCCTAGATAAGGGAAAAAGAGTGCAACGGTCAAATTCCCGCAACATGGTGATTCGGCTCGCTGGTTTTTGATTCCTTTTGAACCATCATTAGTCTTCTTAGGGTTAATTTGCTGATGAATAATTAACCCTAGGCCTTGTACTTCATTAGGACTCCATTTGAGAAAGAATCCTCCAAAATGCTCTATATCAACCGGTTTGATACATGTACCAATTGGTTTGGTAGGCTCCCGGTTTGGTTTGATTTGGATATCCGCATCATACCCTCTCCCTTGAAAAAGTTTCGACCTCGAAACTGTACAATTTGCACCAAGAGAAAGCAAGTTAGCTTTCATTCGATTTTGGGAGGCTAGAGTCTTACCTTGGTAGGGTGGCGGTTTTGTGATGCATGGTGCATTAGGTGGCTCTCCTTTGAGCAAGAAAGATAGGATCAATCTTCTGTTTTGATCTGGTGCTTTGAGTTGTCGTGTTGCTTGCTTAACTCCTTCTCGGGTTTGGGCTTGAGATTTAAAATCCGACGGTTCCTCTTTGATTAAGCAAGAGTTTGAAACTCTTCTAGTCTCCATGATAGAGGGTGTTAGCATCAATGGTGCTGGTTCACTCTGGCTTTGAATTTGGTCGGTGACTTTCCTCACTTCCGGTGAATCACCTTTATGTTCCGTGTGTTCTTTGTTGGTACCTGCAAGTTCATCAACACTTTGGGCAAGAAACACGTGCATTAAACAGTCATGGGATCAATATAAACAGGTAAACCAATTTTGGTTTGAACCATTTCTTTTCCACAAAGTTTAACACAAAGTGATCACAAAGTATGTCACAAAGTAGGTCAGCTACTTGATATGATGTCCTAAGACAAGAAATTAGTTCCATAGATTTATTTAATAAATCTACTTTTTTCACACTCTTTAAGGATTAACAAGTTTATTATCACATCATTCGAATCGCTAGAAACAATTAGAAGTAATAGTTTACTTACCTGACTTAGATCCTCGATGAGTGTATATTTCGATATCAACTTGGTTTGTTGATTTGATGGCTGGTCCGGTGGTTCTTCTTGCAGCAGGATGTTGTTGGTAACAATTTAATTCTTCTTAGTGGCAGATTTGCATATCAAAAGCTCTAGATATTGATGCACAACATCATTAGTTGTTGATCCCTCTTTTGGATCCACATGTGTCTCCTTATTACCTACATGTGTCTCAATACTTTTGGCACAAGACAAGTGTATTAAGGCAGTCAAGGGACGTTCATAAACATAATGAAATAAGTTACTTTGAACCTTTTTATGTGTTAGACCAGAATCAACTTCCTGTTTGCTTTGATCCGAGAGTAACCGTAACATTGTTGTGGCTTCTCTTTGATCTCCTCAAATTTTTATGGTACCTGTACTTTTACTGGCACTCAAAGAAAAGATCAAGTGCATTATACTTGAAATTGAAATGATATGAATAGGGTTCTTGAAACTTCTTTCGAATATAAGATAATCCCAATATCGAGCAAGATAGTAAGTTTCACTTACTTGTGTACCATGTAAGGTGTTCGGTATCAATTCAGCCTTGATGTGGATGATCTTAGAAGCAAGATCAGTTGGTGTTGAACAGGGATGTATCATCACACGTCCTTTGAGGGCTGCTTGATCATAAATCCTATTTCGGCAAACTTGTGATGTTGTTGTTGTTTCCGAAAGTTGTTCCTCAAAACTTATGCCATTCTCAACTTCCTTTAGAGTTGTTGCGTAGTGGTCTACTTCTTTAGATTTGTCATCCATGCTATGACATAGACCTGCATCAACAACCTTTGGCAAAGACAAGCGCATTAATCTAGAATTGGGAATTTCTAAACTTGAATTCACTAGACAAATATTAGAGTTAGATGCATTCACTTTCAGCTTTAGTGATATGACATCCTCTACTTGTCTGTCAGAGAAAGTTGCAGCAAAATGTCCCCTCTTATGATATCTATAACATGTTAGTTCATTTGATATTAAAAAAGTAAAGGACTTACCTTTCTTTAGTTCAGCGTGTGGTTCAGCATGTGGTTTAAGTAGCGGTATGGAACTTGAGTCTCCTTTTGCATATGTACCTTTCTCATTCTTCTTGGCGGAATCTTGATCCGCGTTATGATCGGAACTAACATGTTGATGTGTAGTATTCTCTCGGCTTGGTTCCTTTGGAAGGTAACTGTTTTGAACAGGCTGGGAAAGCATGTGAGGTGCATATCTCTCCCTCATAAGCAACTTTAGTTGTTCCCATGTTTTGAGTGATGGCTCTTTGTACCACCGTCTATCTTTTTTTTCTCGGTTCCACCAACGTTTTGCGCTTCCCATGAGTTGTTCATGACAATAGTTAAGCCTCTCTTCTTTGGGAATGGAATAGTACCTAAAGTACTTATCCATGTAGAGTTCCCATTGCAAATAATCTCTTTCACGTCCTGTAAACTCAAAACATTCAGGTCCAAAATACTCATAACCATTGTTTAGAGATAACCTGAGTTTTGTCTTATAGCTTCGAGTGGGATTGGATAGTAGTGGGTCTCGGCTAGCGCCATTTTTCAGCTTGCCTCCTCTTAGCTTACTGGTCCTTGAGTCTCTCTCAGCTAGGTAATCACGTCTACCACGGGGATGTTGTTTAAGCCAAATTGATGCTCCCTGAGGGACTTTTTGAGTCACTTCATGTACTACTCGTGGGTTTGTGTGAGTGTACTTATCTCTCGGTTTTGCTTGACATGAAGTTGTGGGCACTCGGTGTGACAAGATGTGGTGGTTGGGCTTCTCTTCACGCCTTCGAGGACGTTGGTAATGGTATTCCTTCGTTGTTGCCCCTTTATACTCTATGTCTTCTTCCCACTTAAGATAATTCTCTTTTCGTGAAAAATAAATAACTCGAGTCAATGGAGATTTCGAACCATGGCTGCAAAAATCATCATTTAATTTAATCCATGGTTTAGAATAGCCTTTACTGGTGTTGTATGAGTCAGGCCGTTCTGGTTCTGGTGCTTCACGGTCTGGTTCATTTCTTGATTCAGAATCTGAATAATCATCTTGATGCCAAAAGATGCTTCCATGGTTGTCTTCCCCATCAGACGTGACTTGGTAGGGCTCTTCTCTTTGGTTTTCTTCATCCAAATAGAACACAATGGACTTCATATTCGCTCTCTTCTTCGTGAGAGAATAATCTTGCACAAACAAAGGAAAAATGTATCAAAAGTAAATCAACAAATAAGGAAAAAGAATAAAGATGAATTTTTTTTTTCTTTTAATTCGAAATTTCATATAAAAAAAAACAATTTTTTGATTTTTTAACTTTCTGATTTTATAACAATAAAATTTCGAAAAATAATTTAAAAATAACAAAATACGATTTTTATGGCTTTTATTTTTTAATAATTCAGAAATAATTAATAAACTAAAGCAAGTAATTTTTTTTTGTTATAAGTATTGAAGCAAATAAACAAGAACAAAGCAAACAAAATTATTATTTTATTTTTAATTTTATAAAAATAACAACAAAAACTTGAAAAATAGAAAAAGATATAGGTTGAAGAGATACAACCTTGGGTAGGAGCTTTTGAAGCTCTGATACAAGATTGGAATCACTCCAACTTTAAATCATTTGATGATAAAGAGATTTCAAGCTTTTCATGCGGAAGGGTGGAATTAACGAGCTGGCTCTGAAGCTTTCTCTCGTGAATCAAGGGGTGGTACGATGGATAGATGTGGTGATTGACTCGCTCAATCAGTGGGATAATCGACTCACTCGATCAATGAACGAATAAAGGATGTTGAATCACTCAACAAACTCAATCCGCAGGTTTCTGAAGTACTAAGTGACTCACTCACAAAGAACTAAAGAACAAATGACAAAGACTTAAACTTTGACAAGAAGAACCGTTTCTATAACTTTAAAATGATCAAGGGTGTTTTACAATGAGATAAGAGATCAGCTTATATAGAGCTGAGTACCACTTTGTAAAACTACAAAGAAAGAAACAAATCACAATCATAAATGAAAATATATGGCCATTGGACATTAATTGTAGAATCTGTCCAAATAAGGCAAGTGAGGTGTGCCTTGTATCTTGTCAACTTGGGGAGGAAGTTGTGACGTCTTGGAAGCTTCTGAAAGGTCTCAAGATTCTCACACAAGCGCACAAACAAAGAAGGAAAGAGCTGTTGAAAGTTGATCTCCTTCGGCTCCATATATGGCAAGTAGTAATTCTGCGAGTTCTTGTGTGGTAAGTTGTACCAAAGTTTGTGTGGCCTAAATGTTTTCCTGGTTTTCATATGTAGCTTTGAGGTGCGTCCAAGTGTAGAATAAGGAGCTTTCCTTGTTTGGCTTCATTTGGCGCAGTAGTTCAGCGAGTAGTTCAGTGAGTTCAACAAGTAGTGCAGCCGGTCCTTCAGCAAGTACATTAGCTATATGTACTTGTAACATCTTCGAATCAATTGCTTCGTGAATGATTCCTTGATGACTTGATGTTGCCTCATTAAAAACCTTTCTAGGTAAGCGCATTAGGACAAACCCTAGATAAGGAAAAAAGAGTGCAACGGTCAAATTCCCGCAACATGGTGATTCGGCTCGCTGGTTTTTTATTCCTTTTGAACCATCATTAGTCTTCTTAGGGTTAATTTGCTGGTGAATAATTAACCCTAGGCCTTGTGCTTCATTAGGACTCTATTTGGGAAAGAATCCTCCAAAATGCTCTATATCAACTGGTTTGATACATGTACCGGTTGGTTTGGTAGGCTCCTGGTTTGGTTTGATTTGGATGTCCGCATCAATTGCACCATACACAAAAGGGTCACAGTTTCGAAACCTTCCAACGTCATGTAACTGGTGAGGAGGAGCCGTGAGAACCACATAAGTCCGTTGAAAAGAGAGCCGATTTGGGGCCTTGTACAATCGATCTTCATGACGAAATTGGCCAAAGAGGCACTCAGGATGGCTACATACGTGTCCCTTGAGGACACGAAAGGCTGAACCAAGCCCAACCAAACCACGAAGTTTACGGCAAGAGTGAGGAAGCAGGTGACGACACCGAAACTTTCAGGGGGGATGGAGGGGAGATTTGCGGTGGGGACTATCCCCAACTGCAAGTGTCTGCCTACGGAGGTTGTTGGGGAGGGGTGAGGTAGAGGATTGCGAAAACTTCGGGAGGTGAATTCGGGACAGATTCCGGCAAACTCCAAAACCATAGCCAAAAGGTCTTTGCCGGGAGGGTCTGAATCATGACAGAAGAAGACGAGGCAACTACGACTCCCTGGTGTGAAGCAAAACAAATGGTAGAAACGAAAGAGAGAGATCTCGGAGGTGAATCTCCAATGAACTCAAAACCTAACACGAACAAGATCTGAAAACTACGGTGAAAATGGCAAGACGGAAAACCAGTTCTAGCGACGCTGGCAAGAGCCGACGCCGCCGGAAATTGCCTCCTCGGTGGTTGTGCCAAAGAGAAGCGGCTAGGGCGAACTTTATTTTTTTAGTGGTCCTAAAGTATTATGATAAGCCACAGCAACTCTATACCAATTAAGAAACAGGGTAATTCACTTCAATAAAAACAGATTAACAAAATCAAAGCATATCACGATCGAAACAATAAAACCCTGCAGATTAAAACACATAATCAAACAGGAACTAGTTTTCTCCGATCAATGAACACCTGTTCTTACAAAATTTTTAAAAATATCATATCGGTTAGTGCAAAAACCAATAAACGATTTTTTGAGTTAAGAATGTAGGACCTGAATATTTCACCAGGGGTACAATGTAATATTTGTAAAGCAATTAACATTGAACAAGTATCGAAAATCCACAATACCAAAAAGATGATTCAGTAACGGAGATTGACGGTGGTAAACAGAGTCGAGAACTTTGATGAGCTCTCTCTTTAACTCAAAAATCGCCTCGTAGTACGACAGTTTGATGACAATTAGAATCCTAGGATAAAACTGTTTCTGCTTTTGATTCGCAACACTCAAATCAAAAGCTAATCGAATACTATCCTTGTGTTGTCCTCTCAGACTCGAGCTATAGAAGAGACGAAGAGGAAGGAGATTATGTTGGTGAACATGTGTCCAAATGAGAAACAATGGCCATCGTTTTATACCCAAAATCTCAACGTACACACAATTAAGAGGAGGATACGACACTTATGAGAATTGATTTTCAATTTCAAAGTCAAAAGAATTACTCCACCTTAATTGTCGTTGATTGATTTTGTTGTTACAAAACCTAATATTAAAAGAAATATTTATTGATTTAATTAACAAATTTAATCAAACAATTTAGGAAAATAAAAAAATCTAATGGCTTATAAGCCCATTTTCCATTTCTCAAATCCCAAATACAGCCCATGTGTAATTAGACTTCTTCTTTAACTTCCATAGTAGACCATTTGATTCTACGTCAAAATTCCAAGCTTTACAAGCTACCCACTTCGGACATCCATTTCTCATTCATACGAACTTCGTTTTTGACATTCAAATACATTATTGTGTGTAATGCACGCAGCGACGATTACATCATGCCCAAAAACCGGTCATTCCAATGAACGTCTTCACCGGAAAATCCACCAGAAATTGATCAAAACCACATCGTCAAAAAACAGGTTTCAACAATATTTTCCATAGTTCTTTTAATTAATATTTAGGGAAAGTTACTAGATTGACCCAAATAATTACTTTAATTACTAGAATGTCTCATAAAATATGAGGGTTAGACTGGTTATTTTCATGACGATAATACCCTTGCTCTCTTTGTCAGGAAAAAAAAAAAAAGTCAATTTTGCCCTTAAAAGTTTTCGAAAAACGTGGCAAAAAAATATTGGATTTTTTTTTTGGTTTTTTAAAAGTCTGCCGCATTCGTTATGACAGATTTATTTTAAATGGCAGACTTATTTATCAACGACAGATTTTATGTGACAGATTTTTTATCTGTGACAGACTTAATTTAACAGGTTGTGACAGATATTTATTTTGTTGTAGTTTTTTACCCCACTACAGACTTATTTTTTGATGACACCACAGACTTTCATCACTTTGACAGATTTATTAAAATTAGTGGCAGATTTATGTTCCTAGTGGCCTCAGACTTTTAATTTTCATAAAAATATCTGTCATCAAGTGACAGATTTGTTTTTGGGAAAATAATTACTAGAATGACTTAGTAGTGATAACAGATTTTTTTAATGTTATGACAGTTTTTATTTTTTAAACCAAAACACTGTTGAGTGATAGCAGATTTGTCATACAAAAAAAAAATTGCTAGATTGACATACAATCGCAAATAAAATATTTCTGTGATGACAGATTTTATTTACATTACGACAGATTTAGGATTAGTTCAAAAAAAACTGTCATATTACGACAGATTTAGTGATGAAAAAAGAAATTGCTGGAATGACTTCATATAGTGATGGCAGATATGTTTTACGCAATGACAGATTTTAATTTTTATTCATATTATGACAGATTTTTTATACATATTTGATGACAGACTTTTCATGATGGACTACATGACATACTTTTTAAACACGATAGACTTTTTTGAAAATAAAATTTTAATCTGCACAATAAGGTAATGAGAGACATATTCTTATCACGACAGACTTATTTATAATAGATGGCTCATGTGTGGCTGTCTCGTTGTTAATATATGATAAAGATATTTTTTTCGTTTTTTAATTTATTTTTTTGTATTTTTTTGTTTTAAATTTTTTGTTGTTTTTATTTTTTTTGTTCTGTATTTTGTTTTTCATTTATATTTTTTTGTCGTTTTGTAATTTTTTTTTCTAATTTTTTATTTAATTTAGTTATTATATTTTAATTATTTTAATTGAATTGAAAATAAAATGGGTAGTTGTTTTTTTGATTTTTTATTTTTTTATTTTTTTTTAAATTTATATATATTTTTTTAATTTTTTATTTTTTCGTCTTTTTTTTTCAATTTTCGTTTTTTTTTGGTTTCATAATTTTTTTTTGTATTTTTTAATTTTCTATTTAATTTAATTATTTTATTTTAATAGAACTGAAAATAAAATGGGTATTTGGTCTTTTAACACAAAATTTGTGTTATTCTAGTAAACCACAATATTTGGGTGTTAATCTAGTTATTTTTCTCTAAATTTGAGTCAAACTAGGTAATTTTCAGTAATATTTATCTAGAATGTAGTTTTCATAACCAAAATTAAAAAAAAAAACACATTAATCCATTGTACTTGTAACAAAACTAAAAAACTTATTGTACTTGACGTAGTACGCATCATTTGACCAATAAGAAATTCCAAAAAATGAAACAAAACAACCATTAAAATAAACCCTTATTTTTTCGTTTTGCACTTTGCACAGCCACCGGTGAGGCTAGATCCTCTACAGTACAGATAAGATAATTATCGTGCTCCACAAAAATACCAGCCGTTGATAGACTACATGTGTGGGAAATCCTACGGTCATCATAAATTAAGGAAAAAAAAAGCTGGAAACAACAGAGACGTAAAAAGGAGAAGCCAAAATACGTCTCTTCATCAATCTCAATATCTCATGGTTTAGGAAAACAAAACAAAAAAAAATACTAAAAAACGAAAAAAGTGTTCTTTGATCAAAACAATCATTCATTACTCATCATCATCAGGGCCCTTGTGTTCTCTGAGTCAAGTAAGATTCTTTTCGACGATTCCATTTACTCTTTGATTTGGGTTTTATCATTCTTAATCTGGGTTTTAGTTTAAACTTCGAATTAAGGACTTGATTAGCTGATTTGGGTTTGATTTTGTGTTATTTGATTTCAAAGTTCACAGCTTTTAGTTTCTCTGATCCTAATTTATCAACCCTTCACTTTTTCTGTTATTTGATTTGAAGTAATGCTTAAAGTTATCAAATTTTCTATCCAAAGGTCTGATTTTTATGTTGACTTTGTGATGACCATTTAGCTTTGGATCCTAGAAATTGTCTTTATGATTGTAAAGTTTTAGTTTTTAGTGAATTTGATTCTGAGTTTCTTCTATAGGTAATTGAAAGATTCTCATTATTGTGTACTTTGAGTTTTTCAATATTGATGGCTCTTTTTTCTTACACGTCTCTTTGGTTTCATCAAAAGCCATATTTAACTTTGCCAAAGTGGACGTAAATTTCATTCTCTGAGTACTGATTCCATATCTTATGTAATGTCCTTTCACTATCCACATGTAGATTCTCCATGTTTGATTTCTCTTGCTTCAAAGCTGAAACAGGTTTAGAGTAGAGTTTGTGATCTAAAGCAAAACAAAAAAGTTAGGAATATTCTTGAGAGATTGTTTTTTGACTGTGGAAAAAGATAGTATCGAAATTAGTGGAGGAATTGATTCAATGGTTCATCTCCTTTGCATAGAGTTATATTCTGTATATTAACTTTCCGAATGTGAGTCTCATTTCTCGTTGCTATTCATGCATTTCAAAGTTTCAATCATTTGCAAAGCTCTGAATTAGGATACTGTGTGGTGTTTTGCAAAACTTCTCTTGTGCTATGACTCTGGCTAATGATTTCGGATATTCAACCGCTATGTCTTCATCTTTTTCAGCTCTTCATACTACTGTAGAAGACAGATACCGCAAGTTGCCTAACTCTTTTTGGGTTTCATCAGGTCAGGAACTGATGAATAACCCTGTACCCTGTCAGTCAGTCTCTGGTGGAAATTCTGGTGGATATTTGTTTCCTTCTCCCTCTGGATTCTGCAATGTTTCAGCTGTCTCGCCTCATGGAAGGAATTCGCAAAACCAGCCACCTGTTTCCACCGTTCCAAGAGAAAGATTCGCTATGCAGGATTGCCCTTTGGAAGCTCAGCCCCCCTTGTTGATTAATCATCACCATCAAGAGTTCACAGATCCGCTTCCGGAGTTCTTTGATTTCTCTGATCATGTTCCTGTTCAGAATCTACAAGCAGAGAGCAGCGGAGTAAGGGTGGACTCATCCGTGGAACTCCATAAGAAAAGCGAATGGCAAGAGTGGGCAGATCAGTTGATTTCTGTTGACGATGGTTCAGAGCCAAATTGGTCTGAACTTCTTGGAGATTCAAGTTCCCTCAATCCAAATTCAGAGGTTCAGTTTCTCTAGCCATATATGATCTCTATGTTTGTCGGTTGTCCATATGTCATTTAATCAGTGTTTTGCATAATTGGGTAACAGATACCTACACCATTTTTGGATGTTCGAAGGCAAGAGATAAAAGCCAACCAGCAGCAACAGGTGGTTTCATCAGAGGACCAGCTCAGTGGCAAAAACTCATCATCTAGTGTAGCAACATCTAAACAACGCATGCGTTGGACACCAGAACTTCACGAGGCATTCGTTGAAGCTGTTAATCAGCTCGGTGGTAGTGAACGTACGTAAGCCTTCTCCTTCTCTTGTTCCTGAAAATAATTGCTCAAGGCTGTTAATTGTAAACGGTGGAACTGATTGTTCAATAATTTCGATCATAGGAGCCACACCTAAAGCTGTTTTGAAGCTCTTGAATATCCCTGGCTTGACCATTTATCATGTAAAAAGCCATTTGCAGGTTTGTTCTTATCCATATGCTTTTTTGTTTTTGCATCTCCTAATGTTTCTCTGCTAAGCTTAGCTAATTTCTCATTTCTTACTGTCTTTCCGTTGAACTCTTTGTCTACAGAAATACAGAACGGCAAGATATAAACCGGATACTTCGGAAGTTACAGGTAAGGACTTCATGTACTTTAACATAATACTACTCTACATTTTTCTGAGCTATAAACCACATAGGCTTCTAAAGAATTGGTCACTCTCTAGAAAAACCTAAACTGTCGACAAATAGCTTACGAATGGGCACATATGTGTGTATAAATTTGTTTCTTTCTTGCACAGGAGAACCTCAAGAGAAGAAGATGACATCCATTGAAGATATCAAATCTCTTGACATGAAAACGTAAGAATCTTTCTTCGTATTCTTCAGAATTTTTATTCTAATAGGATTAAACACTTTTATTTATTTCTTACTAGATGATTTTGTTACTATTTCTTTTCCAGGAGCGTTGAAATCACACAAGCTCTACGGTTACAGATGGAAGTGCAGAAACGTCTCCATGAGCAGCTCGAGGTAATGATATTACATGCCTAAATGTTAAAAAACTATCCTTCATTACCTGATTTGAGCTTAGATAGAGTAGTAGTCGTAAATATCATGAACATTATCTGATTTTGTCTAAATTATATGCCAGATTCAACGGTCACTGCAGTTACAGATTGAAAAACAGGGCCGATACCTACAGATGATGTTCGAGAAACAACAAAAGATACAAGAGAACAAGAGCTCTTCCCCAGAAGCATCACCAAAGCAATGCAAAGGTACATCAGCAGAAGTCGAAGTTGGTCTTGAGACACGAACAGGGGACCAAAATGAACCTGCTTCAGCATCAAGGAAACGTGTCAGAGAAGATTAAAAGAAGTTTAATTTGATCTCGTTGGCGAAACATGTTTATTGGGAATTAATTGTGGAAACCCAGAGATGCAACAACTCCAGTTTTGTTAAAAGAATCTGTTTCTTTCCTAGCTTTTTGTTTAGTTCAGTTTAGAAACAGTTGCTTTGAAGGCCCTCCTGCAACACTAACGAAAGACCAAGTACTGAAGATGATTGTGTTTTCGTGTACATAAAACTTTGTATTTGATTTGGCCCTGCAAGGCTGCAAACACTAACTAAAGACCAATTGGTGTATATATGATAAATTGATTTTGAAACCCAGACCGGACACCCGCTTGGCATTTTCATCAGGCGGCTGGCAGGACCGGTCCAATTAGTTGGTCCGGGTTTATTTTTCTTATTTTGACTCTTATAAAAATACATGTGAATATAATTGGGTTGGCTGTATCAAATACAATCATGATGGAACTTTTGTCAATCCATATCCCGGCTAGATCAAATGCAATTACGATGGATCGACAAATCTTTTGAAGTTATTAAGAAGTTAACATGTTGAATTTTTTCCATGTGGCATCCTAGTCAGCTATATTAACGGTTTAGCTAAGGATGTCAGTAGATTTGTTGGTTTCGACCACAAATTAATAGTTTATGTTATTATGTAGTAAATTCAAATTAAAATTTAGTTCATGTAGTTATAAGCACACTTCAAAGTTCTATGTATAAATCTGATAAAGCAACTAAGTTCGTGGGGGAATAGGCCGTTTTCCCGGTTTTGTACATAGCGTAACCAAGAAAGTTACCAGAACCGATCTTTATTGACACTGAGATAACCAGACATGACTTTCCCACCGGTATTCCTCATACCGTCAATGAGGAAACACCAAGTAGAACCCAATGCTCCAACAAAAAAATCAGCTTCTGACGCCATTAAGAAGTTAACAAGAGGATAGTTCGTGCTTGTCTCTCTCCCAAGGCTCGCTTCATACTCAGCCATCGACTTATTACCAACTTGTCTCGCCACTTCCGTGTAATAGAATCTCCAGTGACCATAATCTTTACTTTTGTCCACAACTTCCTTCATCTCCGTAGACAACCAAATCTTGTTGAGCTCCGGAAATCGATCTTTGATCCGATCAGCTAAACGCATGTACTCTTCTAAAGCCGCGACTCGCATCTCACACGCTTTGTCTCCCATCCGTACGTGCACACTCAGTATTGGCCTTGGAATCCACGGCTTGTGATTGGACCATACTTGTTCTTCAATCTCTGTCCTAATCTTTTTCTTTTTGTCCTTTCTCCAATCTCCAGCTGATATAACAATCTCGGCAGCTTCTTTTCCAAACGCCGTGTTTCGAGCAGCGTTCATCAAACCGCAAGTGTATTCGGTTTGAAATCTCATCAAGTATCTCACTGCTTGTGCTCTCCACCATCTCCGATCCATTTTCCGGTGTCTAGAGATTAAACTTCCGTTGATATCTGTAGTCGGCTTCATATAATTCCAAGGCTTACCCCATAGCTTTGGTATAGGCCCACCCCAAATCACCTTTGAGCTGTAGTTTTGTTTCCCTGTAACAATACCACTCTCCCACGCTTCTCTCTTCCTCGCAACCGCAAACGCACGTTTCCGACACTCTTCAGATGTTTCAGGTAGAAAATAGCATGACCAGCTTCCACGAGAAGAACCTGAAACCAAACAAATAAATTCCAAGAATTTGGTTCTTTTTAGCGGAAAATTCAAAAACAATGAGACTTTTCCGCATATATTAACCAAGAAGATGTAGCCTATGGATATCAGAAACCGGCTAAGCACTACGAATATGATGGTGGACTTTGCTAATGGTTCCAAATCTGTAGCTCTAGGTTTTTCAAATTAAGGTTTTTTTTACATGTATATGTTATAACTCCTAAACTTCTTTGCCCACTATGAAGCATCGAGTTGTAAAACTATTTTGCTTTGAATATAATTTTACATTCATACAAAAAAAAAAGTTACTAAGACGGAAAATAATAACAGAGTAGCTAATGTGTTAGCTGAGTAAGGCATATTGAAAAGGAGAAAAAAAAAACATTGTGTACCTTTGCAACCATCATGATCTGCTCGGTTGTAGTACTTTGCAACGAGCACTCGGTTTTCGTTTATAGCGATTGCGAGAAGACCAGTCATTGCAGTGATCTGAGCTCCAGATCCATATATAGAAAGTGTTTCCCAATCAGCTGCTACAAGGAACTTGACAGTCTCGTTTTTGCAGTCCAAAGGATGTTGATGACTCCATATCTCACTTTGCACTATCCTTGTTAACGGATAGTTCTCTTCGTCTCCTCCACTGATCTGAAACAAGCTTGTTTTTT
Organism: Arabidopsis thaliana x Arabidopsis arenosa; assembly: GCA_019202795.1. NCBI lineage: Eukaryota > Viridiplantae > Streptophyta > Magnoliopsida > Brassicales > Brassicaceae > Arabidopsis > Arabidopsis thaliana x Arabidopsis arenosa. The sequence continues at coordinate 12,887,175 of CM032923.1, read as the reverse complement.
ATCAGTCATCATAGTTATTGCTTGATGACAAAGAAGAATTAGAAGCATACCCAAGTAGGAAACGTCTGATTCGCTATCCGTGTATCTAAACGCTCCCTAACTCGCGATATCAACTCACAATTCTCCAAATGTGGAGCGTTTGGTACATCGGATTTGTTCATCTCTAGTTTCTTCAAGAAGTCTTCATTGTTTAGTAATAAGTTGTCCCAAGCTGAGACCAAAAGTTTTACTTGATCATCATTATCTTCGGTCTCAGCTTTGTTCGTCCATTTCAATTTCCGGTCTATGCTTGAAACCATATCTACATATCAACAATTTTCATTACACTTTAAATAAAACAGAACAAGTTACTAAAAATTTAATCCTTGAGACTTACTGATAATGTGCGAGTTGGAATTGTAAGGAAGAAAAGCAGAGGAGGAGGCAGAGAAAGAGAAGGCAGCGAGCTCGAAGGTGCCAAGAGAAGTGAGAGCAGCTACGAAGAGTGAAGTGAGACAGATTCCACATAGAATCCCAACTACACAAATTTGACATGGAAATGAATTTCCAAGTTTTAATGCTTTCTCTGAAACCAATCTGTTCAATGACTTCATTACTACTCTATTTTCTAACTAAGAACCAAACCTACTTGTTGGTACATAAACCTATGAAACGGATAGTTACATAAATATGGAGAGACTAAAGGAGAGTAGAAAATATAATTATGGAGATATTAAACAAATCTGATGTTGATCATATCTAAACTCAAATATTTTATAACATGTTGGAAAAGAAAATTTTTACCAAACTGTAGAAAATCTATTTAAATTTTAGGAAAAATGTGAAATTTCAATTTTAAAACGACACTTGCATCATAAAGAAAGATAGAACAAAAAGCCTGTTCACCAGCTTGTCTGAAAAATAAGGCAGAGAATCAAAACACAACTCCACTCGACATTGTTTACTTACAATTTTGTTTGAATTACTAATCAAAGTAATTAATTGAAGAAACCAAGAATATAATATTAATTTATGTTTTATGGAAAGGGAGAGAAAAGAGAAAAAGAGAAAAAGCATTGCGAGGTTAACTTCTGATATGTCTATAATTTGCATGTTTTACACATCCGTTTATCACCATTTTGAGTCTAGTTTCGTTCATCTTTCATAGCATTCATCATCATTTCGCATAATTTGCATGTTTAAGTGTGTCTAGCATTAGTCTTGCATGCATTTTGCATTCTGGAGTTGTTTCAGGTGTTTCGGAGCTATTGGTGTTCAGAAAGAGGGAAAACAGAGCTGAAAGTCACATTTGGACCCTTATACTCGATCACCAGTAGCAGAGAGGGAAGCAGTCAGCTCAGCAGACCATCAGTGAGATATATAAGTGAGATAAGTGAGACTGAGAGTTTGATGTGAGCGAGGTTGTGTGTTTGTTGTGTTCTGTTAAAAAAAGTAATATTATTATCACGTGGTTTGTTACTAAACTATATCAACTGGCTTTTACTTTTTTAAGCACCAAACGAATTGTAATTATTTACTACACTAGACATCAAAAATCTTAATATATAGTTGATAAGTGAAAACTTACAATATTCAAAAATGGAGCTACAGAGGCATGTGTTTCAAAATTGCCGTAAAAGATCGTAATTACTTTTTATGATTACACTTTTTAAATTTGATTTTAATTTTTTTTTGTGAGGACAAAACGATAAAATCGTATGGATTTGATGTATGATACATGTATTGTAATGTTTGGTTTTTTACTTTTTTTTCTAAATGGAAGCTAAATTTTCAAATACATTACGAATATTTGTATCAAAAAAAACTTCCAATTTTAAAAAGTAAAATTTCTAGAGATAATTATGATTTTACGTGTCTAACTACTAAAAAACTATCATTCTTTGCCTGATTTCTAGAGTAGTAGTATGGGACCACAATGAACCTGCTTCAGCATCAAGAAAACACGTCAGAGAAGATTAAAGTAGTGTAAAATGATCTCGTTTGGCGAAACATATATGTTTACTGGGATTGGGAACTAATTGTGGAAACTTAAATATAAAAAAACTCCAGTTTTGTTAAAAGAATCTGTTTCTTTCCTAGCTTTGTGTTTAGTTCAGTTTAGAAACAGTTGCTTTGAAGGCTCTCCTGCAACACTAACTAAAGACCAAGTACTGAAGATGATTGTGTTTTCGTGTACATAAAACTTTGGGCGGAGCCAGAATTTTTGTTTGTAGCTTTTTTTTTTTTGTCATCTGAGTATATATTAGAAGCCATCAAAAGGCCAAGAAACTGTTACAAAGGATCTTATACCAGGAGAACTGGTCACCAAAGATCTAACTAGCACCAACTCTACTAACATCCAGAGTGGGCTAAACAAAAGAATGAGCAAAACCTACAAGAGGAATAGCCAATAGTACCAAATTGTACCAACAAACTCATTCACCAAAAGAATGATCTCAAACACCGAGCATCAAACACCAAAAGCCAATACTCAAACAGAGGACAAACCTTGTTCATCACCAAAAACCTTTGAAAGCCAAACCGGATGCCCTGCAGCAACATAGGATTGGTTTCTCAGATCTCCAGTAACACTTTGAGCAATTAGGTTTGCTCCTCTGTTTGCAGCAGCAAATTCCAGCTCCACTTTCCACTCCACAAAATGCCTAAGGAAACTTTTTAAAGCAGAGGATTGCGCTTTAAAAGAAGGCCAGGCCTTAGGTCTGTTTATCGCTTCAACAAGGGCCTTATCTTGAAAGGAAAAGACAACCTTATCCACCCTATGACTCGCCATACTTTCCATAGACCATAGAATGCATCTAAGCATAGCATCACTCTTGCTTGAGATTCTTGCAAAGGATCTTCTGCTATGAAACAAGACCTTCCCCAAATTATCTCTAAGAACCCAAGCCCCACCAGCCACAAGGTTTCTTTTAGACCAAACTGCACCAATGTTACACTTAACCCAGTTCACCTGCGGTTTAATCCAAATCCTTCCAGTCAAAGCCGGAACTGCAGCAGGAACCGAGGAGGACAGCTCTTCTTCCAGTCTCTCCACACATTGAGCATCAAACCATTCAAACACATCTTCTTTTATTTTTTCCACCGATTCCAAGGCAGAAAAAACACGACCATCAAAATTCATCGAATTTCTGTTAGTCCAAATCCTCCACAGAATCCAAGGAAAGCTCTTTCTAAGATTAGGAGGCCAAATCTTATTATCTTTATTCTCCAGAAGATGAAAGATATTGGAAAAGAGGGAGCCATTCATGAAGCCTTCTTTAGGGGAAGGAAACTCAGATAAAGCCCAAATCTGTCTAGCAAGAGGACAAAGGAACATAGTGTGATTGGTAGACTCATCCTCTTCACCACAAACCTGACAAGCTACATCAACTCTCATACCTCTTGAATTTAGATTTAGAGCCACAGGCAGCACCCCACTAAGAACTTTCCATAAGAAAATCTTGATCTTTGGATCAGTCTGAAGCTTCCATACAAGGCTTTTTAGAGGAAGCGTAGAAGGCAAAACACACGCCTCACTCCTAATCTGCAAAGATTTGGCTTGATCTGCGAGCCAATAGGCAGAAGTGACAGAGAAGTCACCACTTTTGTTATAACGCCAAGTGTAGAAATCCTCTTGAGAAAGTGCTGGTTTAATAGCTTTAATAATGAGAATATCCTGAGGCAAGAAAAGGTCATTCAAAGTCTCTGAATCCCAGAATCCAGATTCTCTGTCAATTAAATCACTGACTTTCAAGTTTAAGTCAAAAAAACCATTCTTTCTCCAGGGAGCTCTATACCCATTATCATCAATCCACATGTCCCTCCAAACTTTGATAGACTCTCCATTACCCACCTTCTTGATCATCCCTTTCAACAAAAGCTCTCTGCCAAATAAAACACTTCTCCAGGCAAAAGAAGGTCTTTGACTCATAGCAGCATCAAGAAACAAATTATCAACATAGTACCTGCTTTTCATCAGCCTAGAGAGAAGGCAATCAGGCTCTTGAAGCAATCTCCAAGCCTGTTTTGCTAAGAGAGCTTGGTTAAAGGATTGGATGTCCCTAAATCCCAAACCTCCACAGTCTTTGGGAAGACATAATCTCTCCCAACTTTGCCAATGTATCTTACTTGAATGCTCTCCAGAATTCCACCAAAAAGAAGCCATAGCACTTTCCAGATTATCACATGTCGTTTTGGGCAATTTGAAACAAGACATTGCGAAAACAGGCATGGCTAAAGCAACAGACTTAAGAAGCACTTCCTTTCCACCTTGAGAAAGACACCTATTGTACCAACCTGATAGCTTAGATTTTAACCTGTCTTTAAGGTAATTGAGCATATCAATCTTTGAGCCACTGAAGCACTCAGGCAAGCCTAAGTAGGTTCCAGCGACACCCTCAGCCGAGATCCCCAAACAGTTTTGAATGCAACCCTTGACCTGAACATCAATCTTGGCACCAAAAGTAATTGAAGATTTGTTCAAATTAATGGTTTGGCCTGTAGCATTGCCATATATCTTCAGAATATTTTGCAGTATCAAGCTCTGATCAAGAGAGGCTTTACATAAAAATAGGGTGTCATCAGCAAATAGCAAGTGGTGAATCATTGGACCCTCAACCGAGAATTTTATACCTTCCAAAGATCCATCAGCCTGAGCCTTGTTGAGAAGGTGGGTAAGTCCTTCAGTGCAGAGTACAAAAAGAAAGGGTGAAAGAGGATCACCTTGTCTCAAGCCTCTCTGGGGAGTTATCATCCCAAAAGGATTATCATTAATCAAGACAGAATATGTCACTGAGGATACACAAATCATAATCCAGTTCACCCATTTATGATGGAAACCCAAAGCCAATAAAAGAGATCTCAGATAACTCCATTCAACTCTGTCGTACGCCTTTGACATATCCGATTTGACAGCCATAAACTCTGAAGCCATGCAGGGGTGAACCTTCAAACTATGGACCAACTCATGAGCCACAAGAATGTTGTCAGTGATGAGTCTTTCAGATACAAAAGCAGATTGAGTATCTGAGACAATATCAGGCAGCAAAGGCTGGAGTCTCTTTACCAAAATTTTTAGAGATGACTTTGTAAAGAACAGAACAGAGACTAATAGGCCTGAGATTTACCATTTCTGTAGGGTAGAGCGTCTTTGGGATCAAACATAGATGTGTATAGTTCCATTCAACCGGCATAATACCTTCAGCAAAAAACAATTGAACTTCACAAATCACCTGAGGACCAACAATTGACCAGTAGTGCTGAAAAAACATTGCAGACATGCCATCCGGCCCCGGAGCACTTGCAGGTTTAATAGAAAAAATAGCATCCTTAATTTCCTGGGCAGATACATCAGCAATCAGACCAATATTCACACTTTCAGAAACTCTAGGAACAAGCCCTTCAAACCAATTCTCAAAACTAGAAGGATTAGAAGAAGTGAAGAGAGATTGAAAGTAAGCTGCAGCCACTTCACCCTTGGCTGCCTCAGATACTTGATAATTCCCATTAACATCCTTTAACTTCTCAATTCTCTTCCTTTGTCTATTCTCCTTAACTGCCGCATGAAAGTACTTGGAATTCTTGTTTCCACTTCTGAGCCATTTCTGTCTACTCTTCTGTTTCCAATAAGTCTCCTCTTCTCTATAAGCCTTTGCCAGATTTCTTTTGAGGACTGAAACCTTTTGGAAGACAGGCCAAACTTCTGATTGCTCTTTTTCTAAGGCCACTTCCAACTGCTTTATTCTATCAAGCGAATTCATTGTATTTTGTTTTTTCCAAGCACTAAGAGTCTTCCTGCAGTCTCTCAATCTGTCTGCTACTGACAACTGAACACCTTGTCTACCATGATTCCACGACTTTAATATAGCTGTTTTCACTTCAACCTTGTGCAGAAACCTTTTGTCAAATCTGAACTGACCTCTATACGCCTGTTGAGAAGACATGAGCTTAATTAAGACCGGTCTATGGTCTGAACCTCTCAAATCCAAGAAGGCTTGATTAGACACAGGGAAGACCTTGAACCAATCTGAATTTCCAAAAGCCCTGTCTAGCCTACACTGGATCCAGTGGTCACCTCTTCTTCCAGCCCAAGTAAATTTATTTCCTTGACTTGGCAGCTCAGACATGTCGCAGTCACAGATCATCTCATTAAAAGCCTTGAATTCATTAGCACCTCTTCTAGGTCCACCATTTTTCTCTCCATTATGTAGAAGATCATTAAAGTCACCAAACATACACCATCTGTCTTTTCTTCCCACACCTATCCGAGAGATCCTCTCCCAAACAGCAGCTCTTTTACTTCGGTCAGGATCCCCATAGACACAAGAAATAAAAAAATTGGAAGCTCCAAACTGTACTTGAGCATTCAATAAATTTTTATCCACAAAATTAAGATCAACCTTTACACTACTCTTCCAGAATAAGGCTAGCCCTCCACATTTACCAACAGGCTCAACAGTATAAACTTGATCATAGCCCAACCAAACCTGAAGATCAACCAAAACATCTCTCTTGTGCATCGTTTCCATCAAGAACAACATCTCCGGGAACTGTTTTTTACGCATTTTCTTGAGACGAGGAATTGTCAAATCATGAGACCGTCCCAATCCTTGACAATTCCAGCTGATGATGCTCATTGGGCATTAGGCAATCCCCCCTTTGGGATCACCTCTTGAGGGTTAAGCTTTGAAACTTTAACAGTGCTTGTACCCACATCAACTGCTTTCCTTTTCTCCTTGGCACTCTTCTGAAAAACCTCTACAATCCCATTCTGTTCACCGAGAAATTTAGGAGTAAGAGATCTCGACTTTCTGTTGGCTTTTGTTGGTCTTTTCCTGTTTTTGACTTTGGCCTTATTCTGTCCAATTCCGGAGGACCCTGCTGCAAATGAGCTAGGCCCATAAACCGTCGAATTGTCCTGAAATGGCTGAGATAAAGCAAGGAAGCTACCAGAATCTTCAAACCTTTGCTGAGGAGATTCATTCATAAGCCACATCCTCTCTGTAGCACTGTTGACTGAAGACTCTCCCAAGCTTGAAACATTAGCCAAAACAATACCAGTCTCTTCAGGCAAACCGACATTTTCATAGCTAAACACATTACCTTTCCCTTTAGTTAGATCCTGATGAAAAATTGGAAGAGGTTCCAGCCTTAGGATCGATTTCTGAGCAAAAGGATCCTTTTCCACTTCACCCACAGAAATTTTAACCTTATCAATTCGCAGGAGTCTTTCTTCATCACTGGAGACTCTTAAGTACTGCCTCATACCTTCCAAAACCTCAGGCGCAATCCTAGGCCTCCCTGAAGACGGATCGATTCCAACCTGATTCTCTTTTAAGACCCCAAACAAAGGATCAGATTCAGACAGAACCGGAGCTGGTTTTGGGCTTTGGAATTGGATTACCAGCACGCCTAGCATCAGCAACATCTTGATTTTTCTTGATGAGTAGAGGACAGTGGTCTTTGTCGTGAGTCATTCTCTGACATTCAAAACATCTTTTTTGTACCCTTTCATACTCATAGAAAACCGTAGCTGTACCACCTTTGGGAAGGTTAACCACTTTGGATCTTCTAAGCGGTCTAGAGACATCAAAAATGATCTTAACTCTGATAAAATCTTGTAGCTGGGGCTTATTGGTATCAAAAGCAACTTCTTTGACTTGCCCAATCTGTTCACCAAGGAGAGTGAGAGCCTTCTCCGTATAAAAGTTAATCGGTAGATTCCATAGCTGAATCCACATCGGAGTAAACTGTAAGTAGTTATCAGGTGGAAACTCAAACCATCTATCCACCACAATGGTCCACTCATTGAAAGTGTGAACACCTTTCTCAAGAACTTCAACCAAATCATGCTCGGAGTTGAAGAAAAATTGGAATCTTTCCTTAGAGAGAGCCACTCCTCTAACTCTGCCTATTTTTTGCCATTTGCGAGGCATGCTCCGAATGAGATGATCCATCGGTTGACACTCGGGATTGAGAGTACGACCCACAAGACTTAGAACATTTCTTTCGCAAGACGAGTACTCCGGAAGGTCAGGCATGTCAAAGGGAACATCAACTTCCTCCAGAGACATCGCCATCAAGGCCTTATCCATAGCTGAAGACATCTCTTCACTAGCAGAAGAAGAGAATCGATAGATCTGTTCTTCAAAAAAACACAAACAAAGACCTCTGTACCGTTCACCCTTTGTAAATCAGAAGACCCAGCAAAGAATAATCGGAAGAAAGAGACTTAAATCAAAGAAAATAACCCAAAATTTTTCAAAGAAGGAGAAATCACTTAGAACCCTAGCCGTCAACGAAGAGAAAGTAACGAAAGTGAGGTCTTGAGTAATAAACTGGCTCGAAACAACAAAAGGGAGAGTGTTTTGCTCCGGTCAAATCTCTATTTTAACCCCAGTGAAAGACACTAGAGTAAAAAGAGGGTCTTAAGCGAAATCTGAAGAAAAACTTTGTTATAACGCACCTGAGATGAATTTTTGTTTGTAGCTAGGGGTCCAAATATATTTATATTAAATTATATATTTAAAGTATAATATAAATTGTTTTTTAAATAGTGTAGAGAACAGTTTTTCACGTAATTAAAAGTAAAACTAAATATATTTTCAATATGATGTAGTTCATAATATTATTTTATTTTTAGTTGTGTTAGGTAGTTTTTTCCTCAAAATAATAAAAATTGTTAACTGAAAAAAATGGTTTATCAAACAAAAATTATTGTAAAATGCAACAAAAAAATTTTCATAAATCTTTAATCAGTGTTTCTAGTTGATCCCAAAACTTTGAGATGGGCCGCCACATCAATATGTGACAATTGTGTTTGCCAAAAAAAAAAAATTTCATCTAATTTTCTGCCGAAACAATATTACAATTCACGAGTAATGAACTAATGATTTAGGGAACAACAAATACAAATAGTGACATGAACCTATACACAGTACTTGTTTTTTAAATCTTGTATAAGTGATTTATAAGAAAATCAATGTTTAGTTAGACATAGAATTCGGACCAACTCATACTCAACTAAAAATCTACAACTTATTTAAATTTCGAACAGATTTATATATTACTTTCACTATTTCGTTCAACTTTTACATAATGACGTGAAAAATATATATTATCTTAAATGATCATGATCAATGTTCTAAAATACGCTAGGCGCTAGTCGGACGGTGGACGGTGGACAGTGATCAGTCTAGCGCCTAACCGTATACACAGCTGTATATACAAAGTATATACGGTGAATATATTTTTGTAATATATATATATATATATATATATAATTAATAATATAATTATATTGCACATATTTGTGTAAAAACATTTAAATAAAAATTATAGCCTTAATCGAAATGATGCTATAAAAATAAGTGTAAAAAGAAAAGCTATTGATAATAGTTAAAAACAAAATCTGCAGTTCGTTTGGTCCAACACAAAAACATAACATAGTTGTCTGATTCTTTGTAAGTTGGATTCCATATAATATTAAGGGAGAGTTACTAGATTAACCCAAATTTTGAGTTTAATTACTAGATTGACTCACAAATAATTTGGGTTAAATGAGTTATTTTCATGCCTAAAATACCCTTGTCTCATGTGTAAAAAAATAATAATAATACCAAAATACCCTTCATAAAAAATTCTAGCAATTTTAGAAAAATTTGCTATCTACTTGACATATTTCTTAGAATTTGGTTACGACAGACTTACAGAATTTTAGCAGATTTGTTTTCTTTGACAGACTTTTTTCTGGCAGATTTTTTTCCTATAATAATATTTACAGTGGTGACAGTTTTTTTCATTGTAATGACAAACTTATTAGAGCAGTTACCATATTTACTACTAAACCATTAAATGTCGACATCTAGGATTTTTGTGAAAAAAACGTGGCCTCCATTGTTTTCTTTTCTCCATTGAGGCAACGTGGAGAAATTATGCTTTTACCTTTTGGGGTTTCATTCGACTTCATCATTTTTTTCCTATTGGGGTTAAGCAAATTACGTGTCATCCTATGTGTCATCCTTATTATCATAAGAACTACTTGTCCAATTCGTATGCTAGCGATATCATGCCAAGGGATTTTGCTATACCAGTTCCTGAACATGTGGTCACCAAAGTTTGTTTACCACCAATAGCGCGACAACAACCTGGAAGACCGAAGAATTCCATAATTAAATCTGCGTTGGAGATTGCAATGGAAAAGAAAAAACCAAGGAAACAATACACTTGTGGTAAATGCAATCAAGTAGGACATAATCGTAAGACATGCCTTTCATAGACATCTTTTTTTTATTTTCTTGTTATGTCCTTTGTGATGAACTATTACGATGCGTTATATTTTCATTTTCATCTTGTTACATTTATTTGTTCTAGCATTTTCTGCTATACGATTTATTGGTTCATATCGGTGTTCAGTGTCTACTCTGTTTTGTTGCTATTACTACGTGAGCATGTGATTGTACCATAATTGGGTTTTTGCAGAATACGTGTCTTGTTAACTGATCCAATTATGGTACGAAACAAAGAATTCAAACTCTGAAAATAACATAGATATCCAAGCAGAGAATTCTAAGTCTTAAAAAACATCGATATTCAAACAGAGAATTCTAAGTCTGAAAAAAACAAAACAAAGAATTCAAAGTCTGAAAAAAAACAAAACAAAAGACCTATAAAGTACGAGATTACATAAAACAAAGAGACTAAACTACCGTGAATCCGTGAGTTGAGAGATCTGGAAATCTTCACCACAAAGATCAAGATTAGACGGTCGTAACAATTTCATAAAGCAACATATAACAAAATAATTGAATCGGATAATCTGTTAGTAACTAATGAATTAATCCAGATTTTCTGTCACCTATTCTCTAAAATGGGACAAAACTGATAGACACTAATGGATTAATCCAACAAATATGTCTGTTACTCTCTAAAATGGGACAAAACTGTTAGAAACTAATGAATTGATCCACAAATCTGTCACTTACTCTTTAAAATGGGACAAAACAGTGGCAACTACATAAAAGGTCACAACTTTAAGACTATAGATTCATGCCCCAACGAATTTTAATCAAATCAGTGATTCAAGTTAATAATCATATCAAGAGAGTAACTAATCTTATACAAATGACCTTAGTTTCCCTAATTATAATCCTCCAATACAGATTTGGGAACAAACCAGCAATCTTTTGACAAGAAGTGACTTTAGTTACTGTACCCAATTTGAGTTTGCAGCGTTGCAAGTTCCGTCGCCAACGGTGAGGAAAATGGATCGATCCTGAGATTGATTTCCCTTGTTGCTTGAACTTGAACCTACAAGAGAGATGCCACGAAGAAATAAGAAACGGAAAGATTAAACTAACCAATTGCAATTGCAATTCAATCAAAATATGAAAAAGTTAGGGTTCTGGAGAATCAATCAAAATTGCAATTCACACTCAAAATTTGAACAGTGAAAGATTACACTAACCAATTGTCAATTGAGAAGGAAGATGTCGTTGATGGAGGAAGAACGGAAACAGTGATAAGAGGAGAGGATTAGAGGAAGAAGCACTCTCAAAGCAGACCCACGGAGACTCTAGCGTCGCCGGAGATGACGGGACGACGTGGAAGGGTTGATAGCCGAAAATTTAAAGAATCTCCGGAGAATGAAAACCGCCGGATACTCTAACGTTGCCGAGCGCTGAAATTGACGGCAGATTCTCCAGAGAAGGAGCACCGGCGTTTATGGCTACTCTCCTCTAATCAGCGGTGGCGAGATATGCGACGGAGAAGTGGAGTTCGATTTGTGAGAAGTCTTAACTTTTTTTTCTTTGTGTCATCGGCTGGAAAAAAATTGAAGTCGAGCGATTAGGGTAGAAAGAAGACAAATGTTTTCTTTATTTATTTAATTTTAATTTAATTTTATATGTTTATAGATTTTTATTTTGGTGTGATTAATGGGTCTTGTCCGACTGGTTGTAAAAGAAAAAAAAAATATCGTGTCTCCCCCAAAACCTCTCAAACCTAGCCGCCACCCCCAAATTTTTCCCGATTGACCTCTCCGGTGGCCGGCGCTTCTCGCCGTTGCTGTCGTGAGAGGGTCCTTTAGTTTCCTTTCCGTGTTGTTAGTTTTTAATGCCTTTCGTCTAGCTCTGGTTTTCGACGGAGAAAAGCTTCACTTGGTGGAAACAATGGATCTTCTCGGCGAGGCGGCTGTGTGGCTTCGTCGGTGATCTGCTTCTCCTCAGAGAGTTGTTGTTGGGTGTCCGAGATCTGTCGGGTGCTCCGTTCTTGTAAGTTTGGGCGATGATTCGGGCTCCTTGTGGTTCTCGAGGTCTGGTGATTCGTGGATCCGTGGTCTTTGTCTCGTCTGTTTCTCTAGTCCGGTAAGCCATCCTTCTAGTTGCTTGGGTTAGATGAATCTTTTTAGGTTGCTTCCTTTAGGTTTTGTTGTGGTTTGTGAGGCTTAATTCGTTGGAGGTGGCTCCGTTTGTGGGTTTTAAAATTGGATCTTTGCTCTACCTCTCCTTCAAGTCCTCTTGCTAGTTAGTGGTGCGTTTTGCTCTAGGTTCGTTCTTGGTGTGAGCTATTTTGATGGTATTTTGTTGCTGAGTCACCTACTAGCCTCTCTTTGAGTTTCCTTCGGAAGTTTTGGAGTTAGGGTCTAGTCGAAGCAGTGGAATCGTTCTCTAGTTCTTCTCTTGCGAGGACGTCGTCAGTTTTAAGTCTGTAGGTGGCTGAAGCTGTTTCGACGAGTGTCCGCGTGTAAGAATTGTTGATCTTTTGTGGTTTGTCTCCGGTCGATTGCAAGGTTTTTGCCTTGACCCTAGTGTTTCTTGCTCTCTCCAATTAGCTGGTGAGGTGTGTTGGTAGTTGTATTTGTGTCTCTGGTCGCGTTGGATTCTTGCTTTCCTCCCTGTTGGTTTGCTTCTGGTTTGTCTTCGGTGTGAGGTCTATCCGGGCTTATTGGTGCTTCCGACGTTTACAGGTTCTATAGGGAAGCTTTGTGAATATAATTTTACATTCATAAAAAAAAAATGAACCAAAACAACATGGGGAATTGCAGGCTATAACCAAAAAAAAAATTATAATTAAGGGAGTAACCATAGTAACCATCAATCTATGATATTCATTGTATTTTATGTATTATTGGCTATTTTACCCTTGTTTCATGATACATAGATGCATACTTTCTCTCCTTTGATAAAAACTTCTTCTCTTTTACAATCCATTCTTCTTCTATAGCCTGCAATTCCCCTTAATAAAACGATAAAAGGCAAAAAAAAAAAGCAAAAGCAAAAGCAAAATCAAAATCAAAATCGATATATCAGACAGCCCCTCGACCTTTCTTTCTTTTTTCCTTCTCATCGTCTCCGTTGAACAACACCACACACGAAGAAAACCAGATAATTCCCATGGTGAACAGAGCTCAGATTTGAAAATTGAAGGTCGTAGACGTCAGACCAACCGCTAATCTGGCGACGGCGAACTTCTAATTCCGGCTACGGAAGGTCGATTGACTCCAAAACCCTAACTCTTTGTTCATCCAAATTTTTTCTATAATTTAATAAGCTAGGGTTACAAATTGTTAGAGCTGAATCTTTGATTAAACCTAAAACAAGAAGAAAGCCTCAATGAGAAGAAGAAGATGAAGAAAAGAAGAAGACGTGTCGGAGAAGCTGAAATTGACGGAGAAGAAGGGTCAACGACACTAGAGTAGAAGAGCATAAGTCAACAAGAAGAAGTTGGGCTTGAGTGTTTTGTAATAAGATTGTAATTGGCCCAAGTGAAAGAGTGTTTCAATAGATTTGTTTAAATAGAATAGTATATAGTAAGTTAATAGAAAAGAAATTCTATTTATTTATTTTTAAAATTGTTTTCTTTTATCTTTTATAAATTTTACCTAAAATTTATGTTTATAAATATTAATTTAAGTTCGTGATTTTTAGAAAGAACTAGACTTTTTATGTATTTATATGATCTAAAATTTTAAAAATCGATATAATAACTATATGCGTTTAAAAAAAAAAACCTATATGCGTATTAACTATAAATTTTTCAGTTATATTTTAGCTATAATATCCTTTATTTGGCATGTGTTTAACTCGGCTAATTGGGCTATTATGTTGTATTGTTTAGGCTATAACATTTTTTTTGTTGTGTGTTTAATTTGGCCGTTTGGGTTCCTTATGTTGTATCCCTTAGGGTATAGTGTTCCTTATTCATCGTGCGGTTAATTCAGCATTTTGGGTTCTCTATGTTGTATTTATTAGGGTATAGCATTCATTTCTATACATGTGTTTTTAGTTTGAGTGTAGGTCAATAGGTTTAGTATTTTAAAGTTAAGGGTTTATTTATACAGATTTGTAGAAAATAGTATATTAGACCCTTCTATTCATATAGTACCTTTTGTATTTAACTACAACCACTATTCACCATTATAAAATTTTTACCGATTTGTAAAATTCAAACCATGTTTTATGTAGAATAAAATCTACATTTTTTTGAGATAAATTTGAATTTTTGAATCTTCAAGATAGAAAATATATGCTCCAACAAAATATGATGGGGTAACAAAAATAAAAAGAGAAAGAAACACCAAAATGGTAATTTCCCCCACCCCTTATGTTAGTCTCTTAATTTTTTCAAATAAGGTGCTATATTCTTAATATTATTTATAAATTTGGTCACTCACCTAAATAGCCCAAACAACATCACTTAGTTGAAATACAAAAAACAAAAAAGGTATGTTGTATAAACGGTAACCGTATATATGTCTGTATAGGTATACTCGGCCGTATTGACATTAACCATATTTATTTAACGTATGACTTAAAAACGCTACAGTAGTTTACCATACCATATATTGTATATGCGTCGTATATACGGTCGCCTACGGCGTATTTTGGAACACTGATCATGATTATGAATAAGTATTGATGAATGATGATGCATGAATATCATACCTCCCTTGCCAAACCGGACATGTGTTCTTGTCATAACGATTAGGGAATAGACTAATTCTTTTTTTTTTTTTTGCTAATCATGTAAATATCATTAGAAATGAAAGTGAGGCATTACAAAAAGGCATACCTAAATATAGAGTAACCTTGGCAAAAAGAAAATAAAAAACAAGGTTACAATAAAGGGGATAACGTAGAAAATGCTATCGAATCCAAAGAAGCATTAGCGATCGCCAACGCTTCCTGTGTCGCCTTCCGGTGATGATGTTGCGAATATTTCTGTCGATGGTTTTGAAGATGGTGGATGGAGGAATACGAATACCATTGTGCAGGGCATTGTTCCTTTGTCGCCAGATATGGTACACGGAGGCTTGTGCTGCAACTTTGCGGAGGATAGATGGAGCCTGTAACGTTGCGTGTCGAGTCCAGGAGAGAAGTTCGTCCCAAGTCAGCGGTAGGCGATGAGAAGGCGAGAGCCTGCAGAAAACCTGTGACCAGACCGCAGTTGCAAAGACACAAGATAGGAGCAGGTGATCACGAGTCTCCGGCAAAGCAGAGCATAGACAACAGTCCATAGTCGGGCTGACTCCCCAGGAAGCTAATCTCTGTCTCGTTGGCAGCCTGTTCAAAGTACTAACCCACATGTTAAAAGCATGCTTAGGTACCGCCCCTTTAAACCAAACTGAGCTAGCCCAACGCTTTACTTCTTTCCTCGGCCTCAAAGCATCCCAAGTTTTAGCGGAAGAGAAACCATAGCAGTCAATGTCCTCAATGACCCAAGTAAAGATATCATTTTCAATCACAAGAGAGGGCAGAGTAATTGTGGTCAGATGAGTGTGAAGAAGGAGAGCAGCGTCCGACCTAGGAGGTGGAAGGAGCCATCCTTCACCATTACACGATTCACTAACCTTTGCAGAAGCAGGGATACGCAAAGATCTCGGTCCATTTGAACCCAACAACTTAATTAGAGGTCCAAAAGGAGTCCAATTGTCGAACCAGAAGAAGGTCTTTTGGCCATTGCCAAGCTGAGCCTTTAAAAACCTTTCACCTAAAGGTCTTAAGTTGAGAAGCATCTTCCAAGTCCATTGGTCATTAGGCGTAGCATCAATAGCCCAGAAAGACTTGTCTTTTATGTGATGGGTCATATGCCAGGCAGTCCACAGACTCCCATTCTCAGCAAATAACAACCAAATGAAGCGAAGACAAAGGGTCTTGTTCCACATAGAGAATCTGCGAAGACCAACGCCCCCCTCATTTTTGGGCAAGCAAACACTTGACCAAGCAATCTTAGCGCCTCTCCCAGAATCTATATTTCCTGACCATAAGAATCTAGAGCAAAGAGATTCAATCCGTCTCACACAACCAAGAGGCAGCACAAAAGTTGACAGCCAGAAATTAACCATACCCGTGATGACAGAAGAAATGAGTTGAACCCGTCCAGCAAAAGAGAGGCTCTTGACAGCCCAAGACCTGAATCTCCTAGCGATCTTCTCAATCAAAGGCTCAAACTCAGAGATCTTCAACTTCCTACTCATGAGAGGGAGCCCGAGGTAACGAACAGGAAGCGTGCTCGCAGGGTAACCGTACCTAGATATGGCAAGAGCCTCAGACTGATCTGTTCCTGCCAAATATAGGTTTGTCTTGTTTTTATTCACCTGCAGCCCAGACCAAGAGGCGAAGTCATCAAGAGCCTCACTGATGCCATGTAAGGAGGAGCTTCCCCCATCAAAAAAAACCATCACGTCATCCGCGAACATGAGGTGAGATATGGAGAGATCAGCGGTTTTAGGGTGGTAATGAATGTAGCCTGCTTCAAAACGAGATTTCAGTAAGCTAGAAAATACCTCCATTGCCAGAACAAACAAGTAAGGGGACAAAGGATCGCCTTGCCTCAGTCCCCGTTTACTCTTGAAAAAACCTCCTATAGACCCATTCACAGAAACAGAGAAAGTAGGCGTCGAAATACACTGGAAGATCCAGTTGATAAATTTTTCAGGCACAGATAGTGCTCTAAGGGCAGAGATAATAAAGTCCCAACGAACACTGTCAAAAGCTTTTCGCAAGTCCACCTTAAGCATGCCTCTTGGCTCGATGTTATTTCGATTGTAACCATGAACAATCTCCGTAGCGAGTAAGACGTTTTCTGCAAGCAGCCTACCAGGAAGGAAGGCAGACTGGGCTGGAGAAATAACCTGAACAAGCAGCTTCTGAAGCCTGGAGGTCAGCAGCCTAGCAATAACTTTGTACATGGTATTAAGGCAAGATATAGGCCTAAAATCTGTCATTCTAGAAGCATTGGTGATTTTGGGTATAAGGATGAGCGTTGTAGCGTTCCATTGCTTTAAAAGCTGACCTGATCGAAAGAATTCATGCACCGCTTCCACAACTTCTGGACCAATAACAGACCAAGTACCTTTAAAGAATTCAGCAGGGAAGCCATCAGGGCCACTAGCTTTGTTTCTAGGCAAGGAAAAGAAAGCCTCCTGAATATCACGATCAGAGAAAGGGCGTTCCAAATCAGAGATTTGAGGTTCCGAGCAACGAAAAGTGAGGAGCAGATTCATATCCTCTTGCTCAATCGGATGGTCAATAACGTCATTGCCAAGGAGAGACTCGAAATAACTGCTACAGTGGTCTTTTATATTTTCTGGAGACTCAATCCTCTCACCATTATCATTAACAAGGTAATGGATGGTGTTTAATGATTTCCTCATGTCAGCCATTTTGTGAAAATATGCTGTATTACTGTCCCCCTCCAAGAGCCAAGTGACACTAGACTTCTGACAGAAGAAGCTTTCCTCAGCCTTCGCAAGAATGTGCCATTTCCTTGTTGCCTCCAACTCATATGAAGCGTGAAGAACAGAAGGATTAGAGAGAGTAATCCTCTGACATTGAAGGACCAACGAATGAGCCTCCACAACCCGCTTCTCCAAATCTGAGTAGTTGTCTCTGCTGAAACTACGGATGTGAGGCTTTAGAGACTTCAATTTTTTGGATACTCTAAACATAGCAGAACCTGTAATGTTTAAGGAGTACCAATGCTGTCTGATCAGCCCAATAAAATCTGAATTCTTAAGTAAGAAATTGAAGAACCGGAATGGTCTTTTGATCTTTTGAACCGCAGCCTCCAACACAACTTCACAAGATGCGTGATCAGAAAAGTCAGGCTCACCAAAAACTGCAAACGCAGCCGGAAAGAGAGAATTCCATTCATCATTTACCAAAATCCTATCAAGCTTCTTAGCAACAGGTCTTGAACCACTTTTATTCCACCAAGTATAAGTATTTCCTTTGAAAACAAGGTCAAAGAGATCACAAGCAAGAAGGCAGCTTCTGAATTCCCTGATCTTCCTACCAATATTCAAGCTCATATTAGCCGAGTGGTCTTCAGGGTTTAAAGTCTGGTTAAAATCACCCATGACCATCCAGGGTCTCCCCTCCACGACCGAAGAAGTGGCAAGAAGCACCATTTCTTTCCAGAGATCTTTCCTAGAGCCTTCATCATTTGAAGCATAAACAATAGAAACCACAATCCAGGAAAGAGAATCAGGCAGCAAAACTTCGCAAGTAATCATCTGAAGAGACTTACTAACCACCACAACCTGAACGCTTGGATCCCATAGCACCCAAATTTTTCCCAAAACAGAGAATGCATAATTCTCATCAAAAAACCAGCCAGGCATCAACTCATTGATAAACTTCTTCTCCTTTGGCTGCTTAACATGCGTTTCTATAATACCTCCAAAAAGTGGTTTTTTTACTTTTAACCATTTATAAAAACCGCGCCTATGACTGGAAATATTGAATCCGCGGACATTCCAACAAAAGAGCTTAGTACACATACTTAAGCTATGGATTTGAGGCTCTTGCCTCGAAGATTTCTACGCTGCCGCTTGGACAACACTTGTATGAAAGCTTCCTCATCCGGATCAGAAGACATAATATCAGAGGAGTCATCAGCAACTGCCAAGTCTGAGTCAGACTTTTGGCCTGAGTCAGCGCTGGAACAATAACTTTCAGAAATTGCAGTCTTTGAAGAACTGGAGTCACCTTTATGGAGCTTTGCAGAACCCAACTGTAACCCGGTTGAAAGAACTGCCAAAGAACCTGGGACCTGAGCTTCACCCTTTGAAGGCTGGGAAGAAGGAACATTCTTAACCGCCCAAGCCGTACCCGCCGCCTCCTTACCTTTTGATTGAACCCCAATCACGCCCTCCTTTAAGCTTGCAGCCTTCGAGGTGGGAACAACGTGGTTGGACGGTGAACTCGACCTCCTCCTAGGATTACTTGATCTCATCTTCGGTCCAGTTTTCTTTAGCTTAGGACATTGTAAAGGCGTGTGGGTGGAAGAACTGCATTCAGCACAAGTTATAGGAGCTCCTTTACAATGCCTCAGGCTGTGTCCTATCGCTTTGCAGTGAGCACAGACAGGAGGCATCCACGGGCTGGACACCAAAACTCTCTGGATCGCACCAGAGTCAAACTGAACATTCACCGCTTCTGGAAGCGGTTTCCGGGGGTCAATTAAAGTGAACACTTTAGCTACCTCGAGATTTGTTTTATTCGCAGTTGACGGATGCAGGAACTTCGGATCGCCGACGAGGCCCGCAATCCGCTCGAGCCCCTCCTCGTGAAACAGTTGAAGAGGCACATTCCTGAGTTCCAACCAAATTGGAGCTGAGGTTAGTTCAGGCTTTGAAGGGGTTACACCAGGATCCCACTTCGCCACAAACATTGTCTGTCCTTCAATTTGCCATAAACGCTGGCTGAGCACACGACTTCTAGTAAAAGCATTTGGGATCCTGAACAGGAAGGAGTTCCCTTCCATCTTAGACACAGCAATATCCCTGTATTGTTTACTCCAAATGCCATTAACTATGTTGTGTATAGTTCCCTGTCCCGGGGGATCAGAGTAGAATTGTCCCAAAACAAAGCATTCCCAAGATTTTTTGTTTCTTTCAATAACCGAATTTGGGACTTTCACACACGCTTCACCAGACTCAAGAGTAAAGGCAGTCCCAATCTTTTTGAGGGGCTTGGAAGTGCCTTTGGCGAGGTTAACCCATGAGTCAGAACCGGGTGTTGACGCAGGGCTGCTAGCAATTTGCTTCACCTTTGCGGTAGGCACAGCAGAGGATATGGTCTCCTTAGGCGATTTAGCAGCACTAGAGGTCGATACTGAAGCAATTTCACCTGGCTCAGTTGCAAGAACAACTTTCACAGGGACAACAACAGCTTCGTGGGAGACGGCTGTAGTAGAGGCTACGGCCAACTCGGAGATTGATTCCGAAGCTGTCACAGGGACAGACGGATTGGAAGCAACTGGTCGCGGCGAGGCAAGAGACAGCGTTGCCGGAACTGATAGATCCACTGGATCTGACGAAACACACGACTCGGGCGGGATCCGAGAAGGAAGGACATGACCAGACCGAGCCAAAGAACTGGGGCTCGACTTCTTCGGCTTCGATTTAGAAGACGGAGACTTTTTCGGCGGCTTCGACTTACCCATTTGAGAAGGGTGACATGAGGTCGTCGCAGAGAAAGGGGAACGACGCTGCAGGAGACGTCGCTGAAGAACAGAGAAGGCAGTCACCTTTAAAACAGAGAAGAAATAAGGGGGAAGAGAGATTCTCACCGGCGGCGTGAGGCCAGAACCGGCGGCGGAGATAGGTTAAGAAACTATCGCCTTTTTTCCACCTCAGGAAAGAGAGAGAAACTATCAGAGAAGCTTTTCAAATGAACGATCTTGAAACCTGCGATTACCATGTAATATCAAAATGATTAGTTTCTCTCCATATTAACTTAAAATAGATTTTTGTATAATTAAAGCAGAAATAATGGTACAAATTGGCATAATTCAAAAAAAAAAAAAAAAATTGTTAAAAGGCTTCATGATTCAATTTGTTGATACCAAAAGAAAGAAAAAGAAGAGGAATACTCATTATTATCCCGTGTTTTATACTAAACTTTTAAATCAAGTCACTTCTACTTTTTCATGCAACCATACGAATTGTAGTTAATTGCTTCACCGAAAATCAAAATAAATAATTAAAAAAAGAGTGACAATATTACTTTTTTAACACAACACAACAAAACACAACCTCGCTCACATCAAACTCTCTTGTCACTCTATGTCCTAAGAAACTGAGCTTCAAGGTTAGTTTCTCAATGCTTTTTCTAACAAATGTCCATAGATATTTCTTTGTTGGTGGATTCTTTGCTTGTATGTAGTGGATTTGTGTTATGATTCTCTGCCTCATTTTCAGACCAGCTGGTTAAAAGGCTTTTTGTTCTTTCTTTCTGTAGAATCCAAGTGTCGTTTTTTCATCGAAATCCATAATTTCCTAATTTTTTTGAAAAGGAAAATAGATATTTAAATACAGTTCAAAATGTTTTAAAAATAATTGAGGTCTAGATACGATCAACGGTTATGCTCTTCTCTCCTTTAATATCTCCATAATTATATAACAATCCGTTTCATAGGTTTATTATTTCTCTTCACTCTTGCTCTATTCTCCATTTTCTAGTGAAAAGACTGGAAATTTTTTAAGGTTCATCAGATTTTGAAGCTGGTTCTTTTTTTTTTGGCATTTGGTTTGATCTCTTTTATTGAGAGCTCTAATTTATCTTTTGTTATTTTCTCTGTTGCAGGAAAAGAGAAAATGGACCACTGATGAAGAAGGAAACAAATAGATTTTGATCGAAGCATCTTGATCTATCTTTTTCCACAAAATATAAATTTTATCTCAGAAAAGAAACAAAAAGTTAGAGAAATATCATGTGATTTCTGGTTGATAGTTGGTAAGGTGTGGTGGCTATAAAAGAAAGCATTTTCTGAGAAAAACTTTTGTTTCCTTGGGAAAATTTTCAGTTACAAAATAGAAGGAGAATACAAAAACTTAGAAACTGGGTTTGGTTCTTTAGTGACCAAAAATAGAGTTACTATGAGCATGAAGTCATTAGAGAGAGTGGTTTCAGAGAAAGCATTAAAACTTGGAAATTCATTTCCATGTCAAATCTGTGTAGTTGGGTTTCTATGTGGAATCTGTCTCACTTCACTTTTCTTAGCTGCTCTCACTTCTCTTGGCACCTTCGAGTTCGCCGCCTTCTCCTTCACCTCCACTTCCTCTGTTTTTCCTCCTTGCAATTCCTCCACCTCTCAAATCATTAGTGAGTCTCAAAGATTTTTATTCTTGGTAAATTTTTTTGTGTTTTTTTTATATGTAATGAAAAAATTGTTTATATGTAGATATGGTTGCAAGCATAGACCGGAAACTGAAATGGAAGAACAAAGTTGAGACAGAAGAAGAAGCTGAAGTGAGACTTTTGGTCTCTGCTTGGGATAATTTATTACTAAATGAAGAAGACTTCTTGAAGAAGGTAGGGATGAACATATCCGATGTACCAAATGGTCCACATTTGGAGAATTGTGAGAAGAAGGCACGAGTTAGGGAGCGTTTGGATACACGGATAGCGAATCCGACATTCCCTTCTTGGGTAATGCTTCTGCTCTTCTTTGTCATCAAGAAATTACTCTGATGAATGATCAAAAATAGCTTGTTTTCAGATCAGTGGAGGAGATGAAGAGAATTATCCGTTAACGAGGAGAGTGCAACGTGAGATATGGATTCATCAGCATCCTTTGGACTGTCAAAACAAGAGTCTCAAGTTTCTTTTAGCTGATTGGGAAACACTTCCTGGTTTCGGAATAGGAGCTCAGATCGCTGGAATGACTGGTCTTCTCGCGATAGCTATAAAAGAAAACCGAGTGCTCGTTACAAATCACTACAACCGAGCAGATCATGATGGTTGCAAAGGTACATAAAGGCTTTAATCCTTGAGTCTTCACTCGCTAACATATAGCAGCAACTATCACAAACTACATCTTCTTGGTTAATCTTCTTATGAAGATGCTTTAGACGCCGAAAGGTCTATATAAGATTAAGAACCAAACTTTGGGTTTGATTTTGGTGTTTCTCTTTGTTTGGCTGCAGGTTCTTCACGTGGAAGCTGGTCATGCTATTTTCTACCGGAAACATCTGAGGAGTGTCGGAAACGCGCGTTTGCGATTTTGAAGAGAGAAGCGTGGGAGAGTGGGATTGTTACAGGGAAACAAAACTACACCACAAAGGAGATTTGGGCTGGGCCTATACCAAAGCTATGGGATAAGCCTTGGAGTTATATGAAGCCGACTACAGAAATCAATGGAAGTTTAATCTCCAGTCACCGGAAAATGGATCGGAGATGGTGGAGAGCACAAGCGGTGAGATACTTGATGAGATTTCAAACGGAATACACTTGCGGTTTGATGAACGCTGCTCGAAATTCCGCGTTTGGAAAAGAAGCTGCCAAGATTGTTCTCTCTGCAGGAGATTGGAGAAAGAAGAATAAGAAGAATGGGACAGAGATTGAGGAACAGGTGTGGTCGGATCACAAGCCATGGATTCCAAGGCCAATGCTGAGTGTTCACGTGCGGATGGGAGACAAAGCATGCGAAATGAGAGTCGCAGCTTTAGAAGAGTACATGCGTTTAGCTGATCGGATCAGAGATCGATTTCCAGAGCTCTATAGGATCTGGCTGTCTACAGAGATGAAGGAAGTTGTGGACAGAAGTAAAAATTATACTCACTGGAGATTCTATTATACAGAAGTGGCAAGACAAGTCGGTAATAAGTCGATGGCTGAGTATGAAGCTAGCCTCGGGAGAGAGATGAGCACAAACTATCCTCTGGTTAACTTCTTAATGGCATCAGACGCTGATTTCTTCGTCGGAGCATTGGGTTCCACTTGGTGTTTCCTCATCGATGGTATGAGGAATACGGGTGGGAAAGTCATGTCTGGTTATCTCAGTGTCAATAAAGATCGGTTCTGGTAACTTTGCCAGTTCTGCTATGTACATAACAAGACCCCTCCTTATTTCTTCATCTGTTGTACAAAGAGTTTTCAGTATAATAAAGGAAGGTTTAGTACAGTTCGTTTCACAAACAGTTCAGAGCAACCGCAAACCAACTAAAGCGATTCTAAACTGAAAATTTGAAGATAAACTGAACAGGGGCAAAATGGCTGTTCCTACCAGCAAACGCCTTCCTTAAGAATTTCAAAAAATAAGAAGACATCACTACAAGATCAATAGCAATAACACAGCCAACCTCTTCTCATCTAAGTGATATAATGTTTCTACAGGAACCAACCAAAAGTAAAAGGAACTATAGCATTGATTTTCACAATTCTCAACATCTGGAGATGATGAAGTACACAGCTACAAAGTACATACAAAAACCCCGAGATAGAAACATCAGAGCAAAGTGAATGCAATACAAGTGAAGAAGATTATCAATAAATATACTGTATTAAATAGCTAACCAATGAAGATAAGTTAGAAAACAAATCGAAGCTAAGTTCAACAGAGGGCACTACCGGCTTTTTGTTTGTTTTTCACTTTCCTTCCTCGACAAAGCTCCAATGATTCTTCTCAGGAACTTTATATTTCTCTTCTGCATGATTAACTAATATGATGAAATAACAACATTTGCACAGCTTGACTTCCAAAAAACAAAAAACAAAAAACAAAAAACATCTGCACAACATTTAACCTCTAAGTTTTTTTTCCATTTCCTTTTTTTTCTTATCCACCACTATTTATCTTCTAGACATTACGATTTTCCGATGACTTACCTTAATGAACTCAGAAGGGAGCCTCCAGTGACGACTCATCCCAAACCTCAGCACTTCCATTGGATGCATCTTCAACATCTTCTTCCATTGAAAGCCTAATATACTCTCTATGTGCAAAACGGTCCCAGTCTGTCAATGTAGGGTTCTCACGCTCCTGTTTTCGTTTGACGTGTTGGAATGTTATAAGAGGCCAATGGTGTCAAGAAAACAGAAAGGTTGAATATCAAACGTGGAGTACCTGACGAATGAGGAACGGATCCCGTGTTTCAAATGCCATAAATTTGTTTAGATTAAAAAGGATGTTGAAGACGTTTCCAGAGAGCTTTGAGCCTTTCAGGTCATGCAGTGTTATATGGCTTTCGTTCTGTGGAAGGAAACAAGAAACAATCAAACACAAAACAAAATCGCAAGAGTCAGAAAGAAAAACTGGGAACAAAAACTACTTCTGTGACCGTTCTATATCTTATTTAAATATAGAATAGCATATAATAACCACAAAACATAAGGGACATATTGTTGAACCTCTGGTCCGGTCATATCAATCATCTGACATAAGATATCTTCAAAAAGAACAGCCTCTTGCGCCATGCACTCCATTCGATGCAACTGTTCTTCATAAAAGAATTGCATCTCATTTCGCGTAATAATCCCATTTGCATCCAAGTCTATGCACTTAAACCTAGTCCAATATATACTTGTGTCAGATAAAAAGATATAAAATGCTATCTGTTTGCAACATTCGGATCCTTATATCACAGCATACCAATATTCTAGGCTAGGCTCTGACGATTTATCTTCTTCCGCAAGTATGAAATAGACAAAATCCTCATACCCCATCTTCCCTTCAACTTTGCTAGTGAACTTCCTAGCAACCTGAGTAGAAACCAATGCAATATCCATGATGACAGTCATCTTAAGAGCAATAATAACTTTGAACGAGGACAGAACTCTTGAAATGGAAGTAATATAAATAAAATCTTCAAGTAGTAGGGCATAAAAAATCATTCTAAAAGATCAATAGTTTTTAGACAGAACCTGCGAGAATATTCTGTCAACAATCCGGTAAGTAAGAGCATGGTTTCCATATCTCATTAGATTTTCTTTGTCAATCAGGAAATCGTGATCCGTATCCAGCTCCCAGAACTTGCAGTATATGACATAGAAATGCTCATATGAGAAGTATCTAGTTGTCAAAGTAAATAGAAAAGTGTTGATTTCAAATAAAGAGAAACAAAACTATATATACAACAATAGGACGAACTCCGTTTGTTAGTACCTCAACACTTTGTTGATATCTTCTTCTTCGTCAGCATGTAGCATTGCATCAATTAAGTTTCCCCGTCTGAGCTCCCTGAATGTAAGTCGACCATTCCCAGATCTATTTATGTAGTAAAATATTCTGTAGGTGACAGTTTCAGCTGGCCCATCAAAATAAAGTTGTATCAGACAAAACTGCAATTGATTCCCACCATTTTCAATAGTAGCAGAAAATACCAGAGAATGACTCCATACATGGCAAACAATAAAAGTGTTCACGTAATTTCATTACTAACAAATTATTCATAAAGCAATTCCAGAAAAAACTTTTATAAGATTGACAAAAGGTGGAGTAGAAGACCTATATGAGAGAACACATTATCATCCTCTGAACAGAGAATGTTTCATGCTACGCGTGCAAGTTCTATGGAATTGCAAGTTACAAGAAGATGTCTAACACAACAAGAAATCTATAGAATATTTCAAATCCAATCAGAGTGTTGCCATGTTATCATCTCGATGCATCAATCGTTAAAATTGTCTTAGTTATCTAGTAATATGATTGATTTAGTAACCATATCCGAATGATGTAGATAGAAAACCATACCATACAGAACAGAGTTACTCATAATACATCATAACTAGCACGGTAGCTTATTGTATACTTTGAAGAATAAAATCTACAACCAAACTCCGGCTCAATTACTAAACATACTCAAGTAATATCAAGAGGGAAAAGAAAACACGAGATAAAACACGAGAACTTGAGACCTAACCATATCTTTCTTGGAATTCAGGTGTGCTTTGCAGGAACTCTAGCCCAGGATGTGTCGCCAACAGTTCTTTAAGTAGTGGTTTGAAATCATCCTGCCAGAAAAAGAAAGAAAGAATGTTGCGAATTAAAAATGCAAACATAAGAGCAAGGAAATTGGGAAATTAACTAGCTATCGTGATTGAATATGCAACTCAAAAGAAAATTACCTTAACAATGAAATTCTGATTTTGCTGCTTTAATATCTTGAAGATTTGGGTCGTTGTATCCATTATCAACATGTTCGCATTTACCCAATAATCAATAAATGCTTCTCTGCATAATCAAATACTAAAATGAGAGTGACTATAAAATGAGCAGGAAACATGAAGTACGCTGGAAACTATGCACACATCAGATTCCACCATACAAAAAGCATCGAAGAAGCACACACCTAGTAACAAAACCTGTATTATTGACATCGATCTTCTGGAAAAGTGAAGTGGAGAAGAAAGATGGGAGCTTGCAGATTTCTCTGGTGACTAATTTGAATTCTGTGTATTGAAAAGGGGGAAAAGTTAATAAACAATTCCAAATAAATGTCACTTAAAATAGTAGAGAACTTATGAATTCTTACCTTGTATCTGCAACCCATCCATGTGACCATAAAAGAAGTGATTGATTCTAAACATACATTGCTCTTTTATCTCGCTTGGTGGTGGGCGACCATTTTGGAAATAAAACTAGAATCATTTCAAGTTTAAAATCAGTGATCTTAACTCCATTACTATATATAGGAGGAAAAAAGAATGCAATTCTCAAAAGCTTGCACAAAAAACAGTTCAAAACCTGAGGTATTGGCTCTTTAACAGGCTCGTTGACAACTTTCAGAGTAGAACCTAAGTTAGAAGGGGCTCTCTGTTTGGCTGTACGCGGTGAACCACAACTCCTTGGTGAAAGCGGAGGGGCACTTCCCGCAGGAAACATAGATGGTATAGTGGCAGAATTAGAACCCGATGCACTTCCAGTAACATTTATAGGAGCTCCAGCTATAGCATCCTTAAGCAATGATCCAATCTAGAAAGAAAAAAAACAAAGCTTTAGAGGTAAAATTCCAGTGACTGGCTAATTACTCTCACTAACACTATCAAAGATTCGAACTTTGCACTAGTCTTCAACACCACATAGTAATTAAGGAACCAACTCTCAGTAAGCTAAGCATTACTGTGACACAAACTAACACTATCCAAGATTCGAACTTTACACCAATATTCAACACCACATAGTAATTAAGGAACCAACTATCGATAACCAAAGCATCATTGTAACACACACTATCACTATCAAAGATCCGAACTTTACACCAATCTTCAACACCACATCGTAATAAAGCAACCAAATCTCAGTAACCAAAGCATAATTGTAACACTATCAAAGATCCGAACCTTACACCAATCTTCAACACCACATAGTAATTAAGCAACCAAATCTCAGTAACCAAAGCATCATTGTAACACTATCAAAGATCCGAACTTTACACCAATCTTCAACACCACATAGTAATTAAGCAACCAACTCTCAGTAACCAAAGCATCAGTGTAACAATTGTAAAGCCAATTAAAGCAGAAGAGTGGTCAGATACCTGTCGATGGGATTCGGGAAGAGAAAGCCACTGGTCGAAGAGCTTTTGAGTGAATCCAGGTTTTGAATTCAGAACAAAGGAAGACATTTCTTGAAGCTGCAACAAATCTACATCCAAACAAGCCATGTCTCCGGGAACAATCGTATCCACCATATTCAATCTTCGAATGTGGAGGACGAAATCGAACAGGCGAAATTGAAAATTTAACAAAGTTGAGAGATCTTCAACAACAAATCGAATAATCTAGTCTCCTTCTCCGTAATCGGAGAAAGGAAAATGCTTTAACTTTTTTTTTTAATGGATCTGAAATACATAAAATGAAAAAATAAGACAAAAACCCATACCACTAAACTAAGTTTTTTTTGGTTGAAAACTTAAAACTAAACTAAGTTTTTAATTGAAATGTACCATTGCTAGTTTTTATTTTCAAAAATACCACTGCAAACTTTTTAGTGAAAAAATACCAAAAATATTAAAAATGATTTTTAAAGGTTTATAATTTATAAGTTTTGGTTTAGGTTTAGTATTTACAATTATATAATTAATATGTATATTTTCTTAACCAAAAGAATAAGGTATGTTGATTGAATTAAAAATATAAAATTTTCATAAATTTGGGCATCTATACTAAATTTAGTTTGAGAATTTTGGGTATAACTCAAATTTAAGTTGTATGGAAACTACATCTTCAGTTTTAGGTATGTTTTTCGTTTCACAAACAATTCTGAATCGAAAACTTTTGAAAACACGACAAAGGCCATGAATGGATGTTGTTTTTAATTCAGATTTTGGTTTTAGTTTTTACTTTTTAGTTTTTGGATTTTAGTTTTAGATTTTGTATTTAGATTTTTGTTTCCAAAATCTAGAAAATATGGTTTTTGGCTTTTGAGTAAAATAACGTAGAAGAATCAAAAACCAGATTCCCTAAATTGTAGGACAACTAAAAATCTAAAATCTTGAATGGGAGATAATAGCAAAATCGATTTTTTAAATTCTACAGAAACCAAAATTTTAAAATCTTGATTGGTAAGATAATGAGATTTTGAAAATCAAAAACCAAAAACTCTTTTAAAATCCACCAAACATTCAAGGCCAAAATATAACGAGAACATGATTTCTAAAAATCCCAACGAGATGGACTCTCGTCTTGTTTACTTGGAAACTTAATAAGTAAATAATTTGGAAACATATTTTACCGATTTGGTCGGATTAGTAACTACTTACCGCTTTCTCTCTTTTTTTCTTCTTTTCTTTTGTAATACTTACCAATAAAAAACTCTTAGCGAATTATGTCACCAATCGGATCTGTTATCAAATCCAGATTTAGGAAAAAGATAGTATTATGGTTCTTTGTTTTGAGAATGATATCATATTTGTGGGGTTACCAATTGATATAAAACAAGTAAAACTGAGATTAAATCTACTTTCTTGGATTCCTATAAACCAAGAACCAACCAAAAAGAATAATATAAAGTAATTATGGAATTGATTTTCACAATATTTCGATCATCTGAAAATGATGAAGTAACACAGCTCTAAAGTACATACAAAAAACCCAGAGATAGAACAAAGTGAATGTAATACAGGCGATGAAGACGTAAAGCGATGAGCTAGACGACGATTATTAATAAATATAACTGTATAATCAGCTAAGAAATGAAGAGAAGTTAGAAAACAAATTCAAGCTAAGTATGGGATTCAACAGAGGATACTACCGGCTTTTTGCTTGTTTTTCGCCAAAGATTCTTCTCAGGGACTTTATGTTTCTCTTCTGCATGAATAACTAATATGATGAATAACAACATTTGCATAACCTTCAACTTCTAAGTTTTTTTTTCCTGTTTCCTTTTTTTTTTTTTTTTTTTTTTTCTGTCGACTTACTACCTCTTTGAACTCAGAAGGGAGCCTCCAGTGACGAGTCATCCCAAACCTCAGCACTTCCATTGGATGCATCTTCAACATCTTCTTCCATTGAAAGCCTAATATACTCTCTATGTGCAAAACGGTCCCAGTCTGTCAATGTAGGGTTCTCACGCTCCTGTTTCCGTTTTACATGTTGAAATGTTATGTGATGCCCATGGTGACTAGAAAATAGCAAGGTTGAATATCAAACAAGGAGTACCTGACGAATGAGGAACGGATCCCGTGTTTCAAATGCCATAAATTTGTTCAGATTAAAAAGGATGTTGAAGACGTTTCCAGAGAGTTTT
The DNA here is from genome assembly GCA_019202795.1 of Arabidopsis thaliana x Arabidopsis arenosa. Lineage (NCBI taxonomy): Eukaryota > Viridiplantae > Streptophyta > Magnoliopsida > Brassicales > Brassicaceae > Arabidopsis > Arabidopsis thaliana x Arabidopsis arenosa. The sequence goes on along the minus strand of CM032923.1, from coordinate 12,856,722 downwards.
GAGCCTTTCAGGTCACGCAGCGTTATATGGCTTTCGTTCTGTGGAAGGAAACAAGAAACAATCAAACACAAAACAAAATCGCAAGAGTCAGAAAGAAAAACTGGGAACACTAACTACTTCTGTGACTGTCCTATATCTTGTTTAAATATAGAAAAACAAAAGAGACATATTGATGAACCTCTGGTCCGATCATATCAATCATCTGACATAAGATATCCTCGAAAAGAACAGCCTCTTGCGCCATGCACTCCATTCGATGCAACTGCTCTTCATAAAAGAATTGCATCTCATTTCGCGTAATAATCCCATTTGCATCCAAGTCTATGCACTTAAACCTAGTCCAATATATACTGGTGTCAGATAAAAACACTCAAAATGATATCTGTCTGCAGCTTTTGGGTCCTTATATCACAGCTTACCAATATTCTAGGCTAGGCTCTGACGATTTATCTTCTTCCGCAAGTATGAAATAGACAAAGTCCTCATACCCCATCTTCCCTTCAACTTTGCTAGTGAACTTCCTAGCAACCTGAGTAGAAACCAATGCATTATCCATGATGACAGCCATCTTAAGAGCAATAATGACTTTGAACGAGGACAGAACTCTTAAAATGGATGCAATATAAATAAAATCTTCAAGTAGTAGGCATTAAAAATCATTCTAAAATATCAAAAAATTTTAGACAGAACCTGGGAGAATATTCTGTCGACAATCCGGTAAGTAAGAGCATGGTTTCCATATCTCATAAGATTTTCTTTGTCAATCAGGAAATCGTGATCCGTATCCAGCTCCCAGAACTTGCAGTATATGACATAGAAATGCTCATATGAGAAGTATCTAGTTGCCAAAGTGAATAGAAAAGTGATGTTAAATAAGCAGAAAAATACCATATATACAACAATAGCAAGCAATCTTTTTGTCAGTACCTCAACACTTTGTTAATATCTTCTTCTTCGTCAGCATGTAGCATAGCATCAATTAAGTTTCCCCGTTTAAGCTCCCTAAATGTAATTCGACCATTGCCAGATCTATTTATGTAGTAAAATATTCGGTAGGTGACAGTTTCGGCTGGTTCATCAAAATACAAATTGTATCAGACAAAACAGCATCCTTAAATATTCAACTTTGATACCGTTAGCAGCAAATACCAAAGAATATGGACTCAAGATATAGCAAACAATAAAAGTGTTCACATAATTTCATTACTAACTGACATATAGACCTATTGGAGAGAACACAAATTCCAGAATTCATAAACAAGTTCCAGAATTTCTTCTATTAAGATAGACAAAAGTCAGAAATTTTCTCTTATATAAACCCTGCAGAATCCATAGACCTATTGGAGAGAACACAAATTATCATCCTATGGAAGATGATTCATGCCGTGCTTGAAAGCTTTATGGATTAGCAAGTTATAAGATGATGTCTAACACAACACAACACAACAAAGAAACCGTATCTTATAAAATGTTTCAAATCCATACAGAGTCATGCCACATTTATTATCTCGATGCATCAATTATTAACTTTATCTTATTACACTAGAAATACGATTGATGTGGTAACAATCCGACAGATTTAATAAGTACATACATCATACCAAAAATGGCAAACTTATTCACTCATTTTCTCAACTAGAGCTGTAGCTAACCATCTACTTCGAAGAATGAAATGTACAACCAAACTCAATTACTAAACACCATTACTCAAGCAATACCAAGAGGAAAAAGAAAACATGAGGTAAATTAGGATACTAAAATGTATATGAAGTTAAGACCTAACCATATCTTTCTTGGAATTCAGGTGTGGATTGCAGGAACTCTAGCCCAGGATGCGTCGCCAACAGTTCTTTAAGTAATGGTTTGAAATCATCCTGCCAGGAAAAAAAAGAGAAAAGAATCTGGAGTATTAACTCGCTCTCATGACTGAATATGCAAATCAAAATAAAATTACCTTTACAATGAAACTCTGATCTTTCTGCTTTAGTATCTTGAAGATTTGGGTCGTTGTATCCATTATCAACATGTTCCCGTTTACCCAATAATCAATAAATGCTTCTCTGTACAAACAAACACGAAAAACTGTTATACTGGGTGTTTCAGTACTGTGATGTACGCTGGAAACTATGCACATATTAGATTCCACCATACAAAAAGCATAGAAGAAGCACACACCTAGTTACAAAACCTGTATTATTGACATCGATCTTCCGGAAAAGTGAAGTGGAGAAGAAAGATGGGAGCTTGCAGATTTCTCTGGTGACTAATTTGAATTCTGTGTATTGAAAAGGGGAAAAATTTAATAAACAATTCCAAATAAATGTGACTTTAAATAGTAGAAAACTTATGACTTCTTCTTACCTTGTATCTGCAATCCATCAATGTGACCATAAAAGAAGTGATTGATTCTAAACATACATTGCTCTTTTATCTCGCTTGGTGGTGGGCGACCATTTTGGAAATAAAACTGGAATCATTTCAAGTCTTAAATCAGTGATCTTACTCCATTACTATATATAGGAGGAAAAATGAATGCAATTCTCAAAAGCTTGCAGAAAAAAACAGTTCAAAACCTGAGGTATTGGCTCTTTAACAGGCTCGTTGACTACTTTGAGAGTAGAACCTAAGTTAGAAGGGGCTCTCTGTTTGGTTGTACGCGGTGAACCACAACTCCTTGGCGAAAGCGGAGGAGCACTTCCCGCAGGAAACATAGATGGTATAGTGGCAGAATTAGAACCCGATGCACTTCCAGTAACATTTATAGGAGCTCCAGCTATAGCATCCTTAAGCAATGATCCAATCTAGAAAACCGATTAGGAAATGAGAGAAGGTTAAGACTTGAGACTCCGGTGAATAGAGTAATTAAGCAACCAAATCTCAGTAACCTAAGTATCATTGTAACACTCACTAACACTATCAAAGATTCGAACTTTACACAAATCATCAACACCAGAGAGTAATTAAGCAACCAAATCTCAATAACTTAAGCAGCATCAGTGTAACAATTGTAAAGCCAATTAAAGCAGAAGAGTGGTCAGATACCTGTCGTTGGGATTCGGGAAGAGAAAGCCACTGGTCGAAGAGCTTTTGAGTGAATCCAGGTTTTGAATTCAGAACAAAGGAAGACATTTCTTGAAGCTGCAACAAATCTGCATCCAAACAAGCCATGTCTCCGGGAACAGTCGAATCAACCATAGTCAATCAACGAAATAACAAAGAGGATGAGAAGGATCTTTGAATGTGGAGGACGAAATCGAACAAAGTCGAGATCTTCAACAACACATCGAATCTAGTCTCCTTCTCCGATTCCGCAGAAGGAAATTAGACAGGAAAATCTTTTAACCTTTTTTTTGTTTTTGTGTGGTAGCAATCAGAAAATAAATCAATAACACAAAAACCCTAAAATACCACTAAACTAAGTTTTTGTTCAAAATGTACTATTACTTTAGTTTTTTTCTCAAATTTACCATTATAAATTCTTTTAGTCAAAAATACCACAAACATTAAAAATAATTAATTTTTGTTCTAAATATACTATTACTTTAGGTTTTTTTTCTCCAAAGTACCATTATAAATTTTTTAGTCCAAAATTACCACAAACATTAAAAATAATTTTTAGAAATTTATAATTTAACATTTTGGGTTTGAGTTTAGTATTTATATGTATATAACTATAATTCTAATATGTATATTTTTTTTAACCAAAAGAATAATATGTTGATTGAATTGAAATTAAAAAAGTTCATAAATTTGGGCAACTATACTAAATTCAATTTAAAAAAATTGTGTATAACTCAAATCTGGGTAGTATGGAAACTTCTGCTGAAGTTTTGGGACGCCTACAACTTATTAATACGGTAATTTCCAGCATATGCAATTTTTCGTGTTCAGTTTTGATTATCTAATCGTTGTTTTAAGGAGATAGAGAAAATGTGTGGATCTTTTCTATGGAGTAGATCACCAAACATTTCCACTAAGGCTAAGGTAGCTTGGACCGATGTTTGTTTACCAAAAAAAGAAGGTGGGCTGGGTATTCGTAATTTGCAGGAAATCTCACGAGTTTTTGCACTAAATCTCATTTGGAAGTTGTTCACTATGTTGGGTTCTTTGTTGGTGGCTTGGTAAGACATTATCTACTTCTCAATTGCTCGTTTTGGGATGTCAACAACAATGGGGTCACGGATTTGGCGAAAGCTCATAAAACTCGTCCTCAAGATGTGGATTTCATAAGAATGGATGTTAGAAATGGACATAACACTCTCTCCCAGTCTGATAATTGGTTACCACTTGGCCGATTAATTGATGTTATTAGAGAAAGAGGCACCGAGAGCTTGGCCTAAGGAGAGATGAAAGGGTGGCTGAGGTGTTTGTGGCAGATGCTTGGCGGATTCGTCGTAGCAGAGATTTGCACTTGTGGGTAATCATTGAGCAGATCACAGCGACTCATTTTACTTAACCTAAATGCTAGTAATGATATGGTAGTGTAGAAACATGGAGCTGACAATTACCGAGAATTTTCTCTTTAGCTTACACATGGGAGCAAACTCAAAGACGTGGAGTGGAGGTAATATGGTCGTGGGTAATATGGTTTTTTTACAAGCAGTTCCAAGGTCCGCTTTTACCTCTTGGCTTGCAATTAAAGACCTCTCTTCGTTGGTGCCAGAACAAAAGACTAAGAATGTGTTCAATATTTTTATATTGTAAAAAACCAAATGAGACGAGGGACTCTTTGTTTTTTGCGTGTCCTTACATGTTCATGGTTTGAATTGACATTGTTGACCCGGACTGGGACACCACACTTCATCTCCTCGCCACATAACAATTTGATACTCTCACATATATCTTGCTTCGTTTAGTTTTCCAAACAACCATCTACTACGTTGGAAATAATGAAATGATATACGGCATAAACGCTACACAACATCCGACTAGCTCTCTTATGCGTGTTATTGAAAAATAGATACGTCATCGAGTGACCTCTCTACGGTATTAAGAAGCTCCAACACTATGTTTACTCCATTAAAGGTGGTTTCGAGCCCGCGTCATTCATTAGTTTATTCTTTGCAATTTTAATTTTTCACTTTTGTACATTAACTCTTAGTTTCCTTATCAATGAATTTAACATTTCATCAAAAAAAAAAAGTTTAGGTATGTTTCTCATTTCGGAAACGTTTCTGGTCTTGTGATACAAACCCTCGGAATCACACCTTAGATTTATGCTTCTCGGTTTCTAGGCTTACGGCTTGAGATGGGTCGATGGGAAGATGGTAGAGATGGAATGGATTTTGTCGATGAATCCACAACAATACAAGAACCAGAATGTTTGAGTCTCACAAACACACTAGGAACGCAATCAAACAAGACTAAAGAATCACACCAATTGGCTCGAATTGACAAGAACACAAAAGACAACATGCTTTTGAAGAAAACACAAGGTTTATTAAAATTACTTGAATGAGACTGATTTTTACAATGGGACGAGCTGAGCTTATATAGAGCTCTTTCTCAACGTTCTAAAAGCCTAGAATAGGAAATTAAATCGCAAAATTAAAAGAAAAACTAGCCGTTGGCATTTTAATGTGAAATCTGGCCAAATAAGGAAACTGTCTTGATGTCTTGAGACTTGAGAGCTTAGGTACGAAATTGTGTTGTCTTGGAATGTCTAGATGCACTGAATAAGCATCCAAAACACAGCAGCAATAAAAAGGAAAGAACCGTTGGAGCATTAACTAACTCGGGTCCAAATAAGGTAAGTTCAACTTAAGATTGATTCTCGTGATCAAGTGAGGTTTGTTGCAGCTAGGCTTGTGTATAAAGGCTTCTAGATGAAGTGGAAACTCTCCTGGACGCCAAACATGATTCTCCAATGATCCATTTAAGGGAAGATCCAAATCAGGTAGGATTTGGCCCACAGGGAAGACTAAAAAGGCAATTCTTCCTCTAGCTTGACCATTCGTCGAGTGATCTCGGCACCCTGGTGGCTTAGCTCGACCACTCGTCGAGTGACCTCGGAAAACAGGTTGCTCGGCTTGATATTCTTCAAAAGTAGCTCGATCATTCTTCTTAATTGAGCTTACAATGGGTAGATTGAGGTCTAGAAGGAACAAATCATTGAAGATCGTCTCCCGTTTATCCATGACGTGTTCCCCAAGGAAGATCGTTTCTCCTTTATCCTTGGCTAGACCATCATATCCATTGATCTGAGCTTATGTTGACTTGATGTCCACATCATCTTGTTTATTTGAAACTTACTACGTAAATAATTTGAAAACATTGGGATGTATATGATATTTTTTTTAGCGATCCGAAGTACAGAAAAAAAAAAAAAAAAAACAGACTAAACTATGTTTTTGTTCAAAATGTACCATTACTAGTTTTTTTTTTCTTCAAAAATACTACTGCAAACGTTTTAGTCTAAAAAAACCACAAACATTGAAAATATTTGTAATGGTTTATAGTTAAAAAATTTGGGTTTGGGTTTAGCTAGGGTTGAGTTTCTAGGGTTTAGAGTTTATGGTTTATTTGTTATAGTATCTTCAATGTCCACCTCTATTCTTTCCTCTATTTTTGAGGCACTCTATTTTAGAGTTGATTTTGCTCTAATATATGCCTCTAAAATAGAGTTAATTCTAAAAAAGAGTAATCCAATATTCATCTTTTTTTTCTCCATTTTAGAGACATACATTGGAGCAAAATAAACTCTAAAATAGAAAAAAAAAAATATAGAGGTGGACATTAGAGATTTAAAGTTTATGATTTAGTTTTGAAGGTTTAAAGTTTAGTTTTAGTTTTGTGTTATTTTCGGAAAATAAAATCTCTTAGAGTGATATTACTTTTGGAACAAAAACTCCTTTCAGTGGTATATTTTAGAATTGCCAGTAAATAATATTATGTTGACAAAAGAATATTATACCAAACGAACATACTTATTTTAGAGTATTTCTTCAAGATGTGTGGTTGGATTCTATGTGATCTAATGTTTTTGTGTTTTTATTTTTTTTCCTTAACTCAAATATGTTATACTTTATTTGGTGATCTTAAAACTAAGACCATTCGTTAGGTAAGAAAAAATAAGTATCATCCATATTAAACCAAAAGAATAATATGTTGATTGAATTAAAAATATAAAATTTTCAAAAATTTACTACACTAAATTGAGTTTTAGAAAATAGAGTATAACTCAAATCTAGGTTGTATGGAAACTCCGTCTAAAGTTCTATGTCTGTTTCTCGTTTTGGAACATGTCTAAATTGAAAACTTTTGAAAACATGACAAAACATAGCGAAAACACGATTTCTAAAATATTTCAATTTAGAAACGGGATGGACTCTTGTCTTGTTTATTTGGAAACTTAATAACTAAATAATTTGGAAACATAGGGATTATATGGTATTTTTGTAACTTAAAATACCTAAATAATTTGAAATTTTTAAATCATTTATATTTATTTTCTTTTCTAAGGAAAATATCAATATCTATGCTCAAAAGAATCCATAATTGAATGCCAAAAAGTTGCACTGTTCCGCCGCTTCTGTTCACGAAATAAAGACGCATGTATCCCTATATGGATGAGTTTGAACTTTGGTAGATCGTAGGTTTATATTTTGTCAGACGGCACTAGAAGATTTGTATATAGATATTGTTTGGGGAGATGTGTAACAAAAATGTTTTTTATTTTAAATATCATGAGAAATCTGATCGTTGTCTTCTTTAATGGATATATCAAGAGGTTGTACCTGCTTTGTTGCTGATAACAACGAGGTTAGTCGGTAATTGATTTAAGGCGATAATTGAGTTTAAGTGTGTATATGTTTGGTTAGTGAATGATGTTTTTTTTTTTTTGGCATTCATCGATTTAGGATGATCACGTTGTCAATGTTGGTGAAGATCTTGGTACCCATAAAAATATAAACAATAATCATGAGGTTAGTCGATACTGAGGCAATGCGTGAATATTGTTGTTACTTCTATATCATTTTGTTCCCCTATGATATGTGACATGATGAACTTTCTACGGAGGTTTGTGATGAAGTTGGCCTTCAGCCTAATGTGGACGATAACAACTAGGTTAGTTGATAATTGGATTACAATAGTCAACTGTTTGTTATCTACATTTTCTTATCCGTCTACAATTTTAAGAGGATAGATAGGTTAAAAATGATGTTAGCTGATAATTTAGTTAGTGTTGATATATATTTGGTTAGCACTCCTAAAGTTGATGAAGTTTTTGGAATTTAGAGTAACGCAGATGCTAATGGCAAAATTAGTTGATACATGAATTACTCTGTAATGTTTTCGTTACTTATATCTCACTATTTTTTTTTTTGCTATGTCTTAGGGTGTTTCTAGTACAAATGTTGGTGATGATATTGGCCGAAAGATAAACGCGGACGATAATAACGCAGTTAGTCGATAAGTTATTCTGTTTTATTGTCTTTTCTTTTTGTCTCTGATTTTCAATAAAGGCTTCATATCTTTGCTACACAACTAAGGATCTTCATGTTTTGTAAGGGTATTTTCGTCTTAATTATGAAGCATATATACTTAATTTTTCATTTGTTTGAGCATACATATTTAACTCACTCTTCTTCTAATAACTAAATGTCTAGACTAGAAAAACTGATGAGAATAAAAATGAAAGCAATGACTTAAATCCTAACTCTTCTCCACTCTTCATGGAATTGTTCGGCAAGATCTCCGATTGCAGTGCACTCAAGTACGTAGTTACTACAACACGCACGAAAAATATTACATTATCCTCATTTAATAATTTATAAACAACCTTAACATAGGTGACGTTAACACAAACTCACTCTAGGTCCATAATTGAGAAAATAACCACTGCATAATCAGAGGTTTGTGTTCTTGGAGCAGAGTAATGTATCTCACCAGGATTGACAACAAAGCCAATTAAACCTGATGGAAAGACAAAGGCAAAATCAACCAAACAAACAAAGCAATTATGTGAAATAAAGTACAAATATTTAGCCTTACTAATCAATTCAGAACTATTGAGACGATCACACACAACTTCACGGAAAGAGACATCAAAAAATGAGGAAGCAAGAGCATCTTTGGCAGGTAAAGGATTCAATATGGTCCCAAGGTCGAATATAATCCGATAAGGATGACTTGTAGTTCTTCGATCCCCATTCACACTCTTTAGACGAAAATGATGTAGAGCGATCCAGTCTCCATCTTTGAACTTATAATCATAATGAGATATAAGGTCCCATTTGATTTTGGCCTCTATCATATCACCCTAGAACCAGTTCGAAAACACTAAATCTTAAAAATCTTAACAAAGATAAATGTATAAACGATCACAGAGAAAAATAAGAATAAATGAGTTTATTTACCCGCTGATCAGCTAAAACCAAACGAATAGATCTTTTACCCCTCTGAGAACGCTCGCGCCATTTATTCAAGAGTTCAAGCCCCATTTCTTGGTTCTCACGGAAACAAGACACGGTGGCACTGTCTTCATGTGAAGTCGAGTTCATGGCATGTACCAAAGCAGCAAGGCAAGCAATTTGGCTTCCTAATTTGTTTGGTGAAGTAACTGGTTTAACATGTGAGAAAGCTCTTATTCGAATATATAACCAATCGGCTACTGCTCTTACCATGAACCTGGTGTTTCACAGACAAAGCAAGCACATACACACAAGGTATCACTTCATAAGAAAATGTGTTGAGAATGGGCAAGTTGAAGTAGAACATGTTCCCGACCGAAATGAGCAAAAGGCGGACATCTTAACGAGGGCTCTTGGAAGGATAAAGTTTGAAGAGATGAGAGATCTCATTGCTGTTCAAGACTTGAAAGAGGTTGACTTCAAGTTTAAGGGAGAGAATGTTGGTTTAAGCTTGACCATAGCTTGAGGTAGAAGCTATCCAAATCACAAAGAGATTAGGATTGTAATCTTTAGGAGTTATCTAAAGATATATATATATATATATTTGTATATTTAGTAGTTAGCTAAATATATCCTAATTAGAATAGGACTTAGATAAGTGTTTTTAATATATAAGGAGATATCAAGGTTGTGATATAAGTTATGAGTTTAAGAGTTTAAAAGAGATTAAGAGAGCTTTAGATTTTGAGAGATTTTACTAAATAAATAAAGAGAGTTATTATTTATACTAGGACTCACGACCCCCGCGTTGTCGCGGGGGAATATATTTCAAAAATCATTTAAAACAATATCAAACGAAAAAATCATAATGAATTGTAATAATTTTGATTTTTTTAATAACAAATCAATATATATTTTACAAACATTATGATAAAAAAAAACCCTCACAAGCATTTATTAAGTATATTAATATTAGAAAAATAATAATTTGTAACTAAAAAACTATTCCCAAATGCAAAAAGCATAAACTAATAAACCAAATATTACAATGGTTTGATAAATAAGCAAAAACGTTCAACGTCAAATAAACCAAATGCTATTGTGTTAAATTAAACGGTAACAACAATTCATTTAAATATATTTTAGTATTTAAATATTTTTAAATAATATGACGAACTTATCCGAGAAACGCAACCGTAGATATCAAATATTCCAAAAACTGCAACGGTTCGTCAATTATACCAAATGTTGCAATAGTTCATCAAATATACTAAAGATAACAATGGTTCATAACACAAAACCAAACGTTGCAATAATTCGTCAAATAATCCAAATGTTGAAACAGTTCAATTAAATAGTTACAATCTCATTAAATACATTTTAGTAATTACAAATTAAGAATTAAAAAATAATAATTTATGAAAAGTTACACCGAGAGATGCGGCGGTAGATAATTAAATTTTATAGCTATTTATAAAATAAACCAAAAATTGCAATTGTTCGTGAAATAAACTAAATATATAAACCAAATGTTGCAATTGTTCGTAAAATAAACTAAATATTGCAATAATTCGAATAAGCGGTTTCAACTGTTTATGAAGAGTTACAATAAAAACGCAACCGTAGAAAACATTCAGAATGCAATTTATAAAAAAAAAACATAACCGTAAAATATATATTTTAATTAATAAAAACATTAACGAAAAGTTGCGATAAAAAGACGTAACCGTTCAGATGTGCAAATGGTATTTATTAGATTGCTATTATATATAGATTTGTTCTTAATCATATCTCTAAAACAGGAATGGAGAAGCAAAACAACGAGGCTTGGAAAAAAAGAAATTTATATATGCAGCTACAATAGAACAATTGGGCCTATTTGCTAATTTAATGGGCTCAATATATTGAACCAATTGAAACTTAAGACTAGTATAATATCTGATATAGGCACAAACCCATCTCGTTTACTTTCAACTTTCAGAGGCTAAGCAAAGTTTTTTTTTTACATCAATTTATTTGTTTTATTTTCTCTGATTTTTAGCAAGTCTGGAGAGTGCTTTTTGGGTAAAGTAATTTGGAATGGAAATCTATTCTTTCTCAACAAATATTCTCAGTTGAAGCGAATTTTAGCGACATTTTTGGTAAAATAATATAATAAAATAATAAGTAATTCAGAAAAAGTTGAATAAGAGAAAGTTGAATAAAGTTATGGTAAAGAGAGAGTTGAATAAAACTGTGGTTTTAGTATAAGATTGTAAAATATCTTAAGGAATATTCTAAGTAATATTCCCTAAGCCTTGTACTATAAATACCAAAGAAGCTTGGAGGAGTATTAGAACCAAGCTAAATGAGTGAGAAATAGTTTGAGAGAGTTTGAGAGTCTTGTAATACTTTGAGAGTTTTAATAAAATAAAGTCTCCCCTTTTTCTATAATCATTTCTTCATTCCTTTAGAAAGCTTCCTTTACATAGTTTCTTTATACTCTTGATCCTAAATACCTCTTTTGTGCTTGTACCCACTATGTGTCTGTAAATAACATGACCTACACACATAGAAACATGTTTAGGCTTTAAATATAATGAAACGTCCGTATTTCTTGTGTACACATTTATTTGGATTATACATGTATATTTAGTTAATTAAAAAGACGAAATAGACATGATATGTAGTTGAATAACAAATGTAAAATACAAATTTTGTTACATGCATGGAATCAAAATCAAGTTGAAAGTTTATCTTCTCTAGTAGACGGACTAACGACATTTGATAAATCTGTCACAATCCCATATTCCGTACATTCTTAAGAAAAGGTCGTCGTATAAGAATTTTTGAAATTTTACTTATTTGTTGCATTTCTATGAAATATATTGATTTAAACCACTGATTTTGGTGTTGCATATCAGTCACAAAATAAGGTGAAAAAACCATAAACGTTTAGGGAGGGTTTGAGATGTATTTGATTAGTTTTTCTATGATACTTAGTTTAAAAATTTGCATACTTGAGTCTGCATATCATCTAAGATAAAAACTATAAAATAAAAAGACTGTTCATGTAGTTACATCTTCATTTTAGGACTAAGTCAAGTGTATGTTTATTTAGAACTGATGCATTTGCATAGGAGATTATGATGACTATAACTTTGTAAGCATGCTGATTCACTAGATAAATTCAATGCCCAAGATAATTGTTGTCTAATGCATAATCTAGTGAGCTTGGAGTAAGATAACACTATGTTTTGAATGCACAATTTGATTTTCTTGTCTTGATAAAAGCATGCTATGATTTGATTCATTTTCTCATCTATTAGAATCTAAACTTGACTTATAGTTATCATGTCTTTGCATTGAATTTGAATTCATAAACACCCATATACATATTTCGATTTCTTTCACCTTTCACCACTCTTTCTAATCCAAGTACCTGATTTCCATCATTGGAACATCTTCCTCCACCATTAGCCTACTTTTCTTGGAAGCCTTGATTATTTTGTTGAGTGTGCAGCCTATTTTCATATTGATATATATTGATAGAAAGTGTTAGGTTTGAGCAAAAAAGAATAGTATCTCATGTTATTCTAGTCCACGGTTTTGGACAAATATGTGTATGATTAATACATGGTTTCATGATTGAGGTATAAAAAAAATGTATGACCTCTCTAATGATATCCTCTCCTACAATGTCCCAACATTGTTTATTGAAACGTGTTGTTAACCCGTCTGGTCCGGGTGCTCTGTCATCGCCAATCGAGGAAACAACCTCAAATATTTCTTCATTTGTGAATTCCTTTGTCAGTTCGTCATTGGTTTGTTGGGTTACTGTAGGTATAAAGTTACCAAAGTCTATTGGTGAAACCGGGTGTCTTGACGAGGTAAACATCTTGGTGAAGAACTGTTGAGCGTGAGTACCAATCTCTGTATCACCCCGATAGACATTAATCTCATCGTCTTGAATTGAGGTGATGTAGTTCCTTGCAAAACGCATTTTCGTGCAAGCATGGAAATATGAAGTGTTTCGGTCTCCTTCTATTACCCAATGATTTTGGCTCTTTGTTCTCCAATAGGATTCTTTTGCATTATAAGCTTGTGATAGTTGCCGTTGGATTTGTGGTATTCGCTGTCTGTCTACTTTGTTCATGCTCGCCATTGCTCTGTTGAGTTGAGTTTGGAGGAGATCAATCTGTTTTGTCAAGTTAATATTTGATCTTTGTTTGTGCTGTGACATCGCTCTCCTACAGTCTCGGATTTGTTCTAAGACAGAACAATTACCCCTTTGTTTACTTGTGTTCCAGTCTGCACTCACTATGTGTTTGAAGTCCGTGAGTCCTAACAGTCTTTTGTCAAACTGAAAAGGCTTCTTGTATGAAGGTTCTATTATTTATTGTTGTTAAAACATGTTTGTGATCAGAACCATTGAAATCTAGAAACTCAGCCTCCGAATGTAGAAATGTTGCAGCCCATTCTGTATATATCATAATTCTATCCAAGCAGTACTTTATTGTGTGATTATGTCTTTCTTCTACCCAAGAGAACTGATTTCCTTTTGATCTTAAATCAACCAAATCACACTTGCTGACCCTATTTCAAAAATCTCTGAAGGTCCAGGCCTCTCTCATTGGACCACATATCTTCTCAGAGTTTGACATGATTTCATTGAAGTCACCTACAAGCATCCAAGCATCATCTCGAACCAAACTTATTCGTTCTAAACGTTCCCATAATAAGTGTCTTTGATTTTGGACAGGGTGTCCATATATGCAGGAAAAATAAAACAATAAATTATCATATTTAATATAGACATCCAACATACGTTCATCCTGGTACACTTTAGATAAAGATACACTATTACACCACATCAAAGCTAGACCACCACTCCTACCTTGTGGTGGCTCTGTTATTACATTATCATACCCTAATACACATGCTAAGTCATGCAATACATTACACTTATTTAGAGTTTCACATAAAAACAACACATCTGGTTTAAATATACGACATAACTGTTTTAACTTAGGTTGCGTCAGCGGCGCACACACGCAGTGACAGTTCCATGAGAGGACTGTAACGCCCCCGGACCGCTCTATGACCGGACAAGCCACGGGCGACCCGGAAACATCACGTTGAAGATGATCGACATCAGTTCAGTAGAGGTTCCGGACAAGTCCGGTTCCTTAACCAATCCATCATCGATCCTCTTCCCACTATGAACATCACTCAGGCTTGCCAACCCTTGTGATATCCTAGTGTTGAGCGACCCGGACTAGGTCTTATATCATTGATCACTCGGTTTGTTTCCGATAAAATCTTTCGTACTTAGTGTATATAGCTTACGCTTGCAAAAAGTTACCAAATGCGTATCTTTATTCGGATCCTTGTTAAAATTTACATAATAACAAGTAGTTTTGCAGAAGCAATGTAAATACCCTATTTCCGGCAATTCCCTAGTGTTCGTCTTCCCTTAAAGGTTTTCCCGCTACGGTTGCCTGCAAAACAAGTAGAGTCATGAGTAATCTAAGATTACTCAGTGAGCTGGGTAGTACTCTAACACGCATAAGGTAACTTTCTACAAATCAACCTAATTCATCAAGTAAACAAACATATCAGAGATCACGGAACACGCAGCAAGCATCGTTATCATCAAGTAAACATATAGTCTAACAATGATTTATGCATCCGAAAGTCTAGACACTTGAACCTATGGGCCCAATACTCTGTTCCCAGTACACCATTTCTTCTCAAGATGAACCCACAAAGGGTACCAGCAGAAGATACCATACTTATGCATCGTCATGCATTACTCGGCCTAGGTCCCGGGTCTTATATCATTTTGGTGTAAGTGATCAGCTGAGGATCAAGACTTACATGACATGCCGCCAAGGAGGAACAGAAGTACTATAGTCTAAGTATACTTAAGGTATCGGGTAAACCTGAATACCACATAGGTAGACATTAATAACATCATGCATCACTACATTTAACAAGTACAGAGCGTTTCTAAGAGTCAATCACGATCACTTAGTAGTTCAGCACAAGTATAACATGTAATCACACAGCACAAGTATAGCATGTAATCACACAATAGGATAAGGTCACTTCATCAAGTAAACTTAAATTCGTTCAGTTCATCATGTAAACTTAGCATTAGTTCAACTATCAATCTTTATCATGCATGCATTCATCATATCTAAAGCCTAGCTCTAGAGATTCATGCATAATTCACACAATTCTACCACAACTCACGAAGAATTTGGCAGTTGGTGGAGTTTCACGGTTGTAGACACGGATTCCCTCGATCACGGACTGTGTTTCTCGATCACCGGCGACGATTTTTCCGATCACAAGTACTTCTCTCGATCACCAACGATTTTCTCTCGTGTTATTAAGTTCCTTTCGCTCCAAAATGAAAAATGGGCGGAGGAAAGTCTCTATTTATAGGCAAGGGTCGAAGCCCATGCATGGCCGTACACGGACATCTGTCCGGACAGCTGCCGCGGTCATGCGCGGACAGATGGTACGGACGACGTGACGGTGACACGTGACGACAGGTGGCGACAGGTGGCCAGTGCAGACTTCGGCTCCAAGTTGGCTAAACTTTGGCTCCAAGCTTGGTTGCTTGAGCCGCAAGCAAGCCAAACCCGGTCCGTGTTTGTCCCGCGGTACGGTCGGCTCTCGTCCCGCGGTACGGTCGTTTCGTCCGATCGACGAATCTCTCGACCGAAATCAATAATTCCTCGTACCACTTCCTCCCATTCTTCATAATATTCCATTTCGTTTGGCAAAGACTCGGATACGCACGACAAATTCGGTACGGAATCACCCGATCATCCGATAGATGCCTTGCGGTACATTTGGATCGGCGAGTCCGTCGTAAGGATCGATTTTTCCTCGAAGCTTTCTCAAACATAACTCCTTCTTGATGTATTTTAAGACTTTGCATCGCAGAAAATTGCATCGACATCGATGATTTTACAAAGTTGACTCGGAACTTATGATTTCCTCGGCCATCTGTACGTTTGGATACGTCCGCGTACGTACGGATACGTCCGGGTACGTCCGAGTACGTCCGGTACGTCTGGCTACGTACGGATACGTCCGGGTACGTCCGGATACGTACGGTTTTGATCTTTTCTCGTCCGAATCTTACTTTTGCTCGACCGAATCCTTTTGTTTCCTTTCCTTAGTAAATTTCTTATTCTTTCTGAGTTCTTCTTTGAGCTTGCGTCGATGATTCATGCACGGTCACTTACCCCTTAATGAGGGTCACTACATTCTTTCCCCCTTAAAAGAATTTGTCCACGAATTCTAACTCCTAAGTATCTCCTTCCTTCCTTAATTTCTTCTGAAGTTTATTCTCCGCAAAACTCTCAAGTCCTTCTCCATTATTTTGTCTTTGATACTTCCTTCGTCAATTTTCCTTGTTTCCCTTCGTTTTGCTTTCATCTTCCAGCGTGTAGACTTAGTTTCTGATCGTTCCATCACTTGTATCATCGTCACCGTGCAACTTAACTAATCTTCTAACTTAATCGCCGATTTTCCCCTCAGCTTTCTTCATGTCACCCATCTCTTTTCTATCTTGTTTTTGCCGGTTTCCCTATGAGCATTAACTTAGCAAATCTGTTGCTAACTCCGTCGTTGCTCGAGTTCTTATCTTCCCTTAAGTACTAGTACAGTCGGATCTCCGTTGTTTGCTTGGCTTGTTCTTGCTAGACGATCTTCCGGTGGGTTTTCAATCATCAAACATAAATATTCGGTTTTTATACAAGTGATGGTTCACGTTGTATAATAGCCGTTCACGCAACAAACAAATAATTCTAACACTTAATATCAACACAACAAGCAAGTTCTAATACTTATGATGCATTCATTACCAAAACGTTACACTTTACACTTTATATTACACTTTATATTACAAGTTCTAGTACTTATCATGCATTCATTATCATCAGTCCTAATACATATAAGTACTATTTCACATTTCCTTAGCTTTAGCATATTTACACCAAAATTGCTAACACTTAGCCGATTTAATACTTAGCTAGAAAGTTAAACTATTCTTCTTCCTAGATGATCGTAACAGATCATCGGTTTAGGTTTCCTTACACTCGGGACACTCACACTTTACCCACAAGAATGACGGCATCCCTTCGTTTAAGCACTTCTCCTCTGTTGCCACGGTCGCCGACGGCCCAGTCCCTCTCGAAGATCCCTCACCAACATTTGAAGCAGTATACGGACAGTACATTGAGACGTGTCCCACTCCACCACAGCAGTAACACTTAACGTATTCAACCATATATGGCTGAACAGGTTGTGCGACAGGGCACGCGTCAGAATGATGATCCGTACGGCTACATACTCTGCATGGAGGTGAAGCCTTTACCAGAGAAGTCCTTCTTCCGCCAACTGACTTCCTTGCTGTAGCTCGGATTCGTGGTTTAACCTTTGACATAACTCCGCATCCAATTCCTAGAGGATGCGGCTCCGCAGTAATAATTCTCCGATCTTTAACCCTTCCTTGCTCGCCTTCCAGTTCCGCTACTCTCTTTCCCTTAGATTTTCCATCCACTTCCATATCATCAGCCACTTGATCTTTCAGTTTTCCCTCATCGATCTTCAGTTGATTCATCAAGGAATCGTGATTCAGCTCTTGCTCCAGCATCATCGGATCCCATCTACCTTACCTCTCTTCAAGACTTGATTCATTTCCTTTAAACATTTCCAACTCCGGACATAATTCTGCTTCACTCGAACAAACCATTACTTCTTGAGGATCTTGTTGCACTACCACTTGATTCTCCATCACATTCACCATCACTTCAGGAATAACTTCATCATGTGGTAAAGATAACTCCCACAAGATGTTTTCCGGCTGCATCGTACATGGTGATAGGCTTGGATTTGGATCAGCAGGTTCCGGTGTCAAGGACTCAAACGAGTCAGAAGACGAATCATTTCCATCATCACCACCGTTTCCTTCTTCCATTGGTGCAAGCTCCGCAGGTACGTCTTGTGCACACTCCGCGATCAGTTGATCGATCGCATGCTCTAACTCAATTTCTAGCATTATGGCTTTGTTCTCGGCTGCCTCATCGATACCCATCGCTTCATTAATACCCATCTCAGCTTCATGCACGTTTTCAGCTCCTAACGCACCATCTTCTTCGATCATTGGTACTTCAAATAACGCCGTCATCGAAGCACTCAATCCTAAACCATATTCTCCGATAGTTTCCATCTCCGGAATACCCAAGTCTTCATCTCTATTAGATGTTTCCACGTAAAACTGTGATAGCATGTTGTTCAAACTATCTTCAACTTGATCCTCATTATATTCTCCCAAAGGTACCGCATACAACTGACCTTCTTCATTGATTATCCACTGAACATGGCACGCTTCATCGCATTCAATCTCCACTGACTGGCTGTCTTGATTAACGATCACACCCTCAACTTCCTCGGAACATTCGGATGGATCAGATTCTATCGAAGTATCCGTATCGGAAGATTCGTAAACTTCGTCTTCTATTTGGTTATTAAACGCAACAGAACAACTCCCATCTTCTACACTGTTCGGAGGGAAGAAATTCTCAAGGTTGGGCTCATCTTGACCGGGCAACGGACTAATAGAATTACTCGCTCCGCTTGATCTTCCCGAAGACATCTGCACCAAACAAAGGTAAACCTATCCCCCACTTAGTAATATTAGACGAACACACCGGAATCTAATATTGCTTTCTGCAACATAATATTACTCGATAAAACATTGAAAACACGAGTGCCCATGAGCATCGGTTAACCATGCTCTGATACCACCTTTGTAACGCCCCCGGACCGCTCTATGACCGGACAAGCCACGGGCGACCCGGAAACGTCACGTTGAAGATGATCGACATCAGTTCAGTAGAGGTTCCGGACAAGTCCGGTTCCTTAACCAGTCCATCATCGATCCTCTTCCCACTATGAACATCACTCAGCCTTGCCAACCCTTGTGATATCCTAGTGTTGAGCGACCCGGACTAGGTCTTATATCATTGATCACTCGGTTTGTTTCCTATAAAATCTTTCGTACTTAGGGTATATAGCTTACGCTTGGAAAAGGTTACCAAATGCGTATCTTTATTCGGATCCTTGTTAAAATTTACATAATAACAAGTAGTTTTGCAGAAGCAATGTAAATACCCTATTTCCGGCAATTCCCTAGTGTTCGTCTTCCCTTAAAGGTTTTCCCGGTACGGTTGCCTGCAAAACAAGTAGAGTCATGAGTAATCTAAGATTACTCAGTGAGCTGGGTAGTACTCTAACACGCATAAGGTAACTTTCTACAAATCAACCTAATTCATCAAGTAAACAAACATATCAGAGATCACGGAACACGCAGCAAGCATCGTTATCATCAAGTAAACATATAGTCTAACAATGATTTATACATCCGAAAGTCTAGACACTTGAACCTATGGGCCCAATACTCTGTTCCCAGTACACCATTTCTTCTCAAGATGAACCCACAAAGGGTACCAGCAGGAGATACCATACTTATGCATCGTCATGCATTACCCGGCCTAGGTCCCGGGTCTTATGTCATTTTGGTGTAAGTGATCAGCTGAGGATCAAGACTTACATGACATGCCGCCAAGGAGGAACAGAAGTACTATAGTCTAAGTATGCTTAAGGTATCGGGTAAACCTGAATACCACATAGATAGACATTAATAACATCATGCATCACTACATTTAACAAGTACAGAACGTTTCTAAGAGTCAATCACGATCACTTAGTAGTTCAGCACAAGTATAACATGTAATCACACAGCACAAGTATAGCATGTAATCACACAATAGGATAAGGTCACTTCATCAAGTAAACTTAAATTCGTTCAGTTCATCATGTAAACTTAGCATTAGTTCAACTATCAATCTTTATCATGCATGCATTCATCATATCTAAAGCCTAGCTCTAGAGATTCATGCATAATTCACACAATTCTACCACAACTCACGAAGAATTTGGCAGTTGGTGGAGTTTCACGGTTGCAGACACGGATTCCCTCGATCATGGACTGTGTTTCTCGATCACCGACGACGATTTTTCCGATCACAAGTACTTCTCTCGATCACCAACGATTTTCTCTCGTGTTATTAAGTTCCTTTCGCTCCAAAATGAAAAATGGGCGGAGGAAAGTCTCTATTTATAGGCAAGGGTCGAAGCCCATGCATGGCCGTACACGGACATCTGTCCGGACAGATGCCGCGGTCATGCGCGGACAGATGGTACGGACGACGTGACGGTGACACGTGACGACAGGTGGCGACAGGTGGCCAGTGCAGACTTCGGCTCCAAGTTGGCTAAACTTTGGCTCCAAGCTTGGTTGCTTGAGCCGCAAGCAAGCCAAACCCGGTCCGTGTTTGTCCCGCGGTACGGTCGGCTCTCGTCCCGCGGTACGGTCGTTTCGTCCGATCGACGAATCTCTCGACCGAAATCAATAATTCCTCGTACCACTTCCTCCCATTCTTCATAATATTCCATTTCGTTTGGCAAAGACTCGGATACGCACGACAAATTCGGTACGGAATCACCCGATCATCCGATAGATGCCTTGCGGTACGTTTGGATCGGCGAGTCCGTCGTAAGGATCGATTTTTCCTCGAACCTTTCTCGAACATAACTCCTTCTTGATGTATATTAAGACTTTGCATCGCAGAAAATTACATCGACATCGATGATTTTACAAAGTTGACTCGGAACTTATGATTTTCTCGGCCATCTGTACGTTTGGATACGTCCGGGTACGTCCGGGGACGTCCGGGGACGTCCGGTACGTCCGGCTACGTACGGATACGTCCGGGTATGTCCGGATACGTACGGTTTTGATCTTTTCTCGTCCGAATCTTACTTTTGCTCGACCGAATCCTTTTGTTTCCTTTCCTTAGTAAATTTCTTATTCTTTCTGAGTTCTTCTTTGAGCTTCCGTCGATGATTCATGCACGGTCACTTACCCCTTAATGAGGGTCACTACAAGGACACTCATGGCGGCTGTGGGGGTACTGTGCCCCCCGCGCCTCCGTTGGTTGCAAACTCAGAGTAAGAACCAAGATACTCCATTTTCCCCCTCTTGCGAAATTGGTACGAAAAGGCGTCATCTATTTGTTAACATTAACCTAATTATATTAAAAACATTTGCTGTTAATATATTCAAAAAATATTAAAGTTTTTTTTCTATCGTCAAAAAAAAAAATCTTTAACATTCTTAGCAGGACATAACATATTTACGACATGTTTCAATTACTTTTTTTATATTTTAATGCATAGTTTAGTATTTATCTGTTTTGTAACTTAAATATATCTATACTTAATTTTATTTTCTTAAAAATTGACCAAAGTTTATTAGTAAAACACATATCAACTGATTTTCAATATACATGTCTATATTAGAAAAAAAAAAAGAGAGACATTATTAGCTTAGAAATAAGAGTCAATTAATTGTATGCTAAATATTTGAGAAATAATTTGCATGTGCAAACACAAGTTTTTTTCTTTGCAAAACAAGAGAGAGAAATCTTTGGGTTCAAAAAATTTGGACGAAATTACCCCTGAAATAAATTGCGGGAATTTTCCCTCCGAGAATTTCGTAGGGGACAGGGATATCATGCAAATATTATGTGGGCCCTCACTTATTTAATGCTCGCAGAGGATGGTGTGTTGCAACAGAGATACGTATCGTGATATATATGTGTTTATCCGATACACGCAAATCGCGGCGGATCCTACAGTCGTATCGAGCTTGACAAGAATATCATCTGTAGGGTCTGCCGCGATATCTTATCACGATATCTCTTGATATCTTATACGTATCGTAGCATTAGATGCAAAACTAATTATGGCAAGACAAGAATCCCAGCTACGAGATATCTTATCACGATATCTCTCCCCCATCGCTTTATATGCTTTCGTGTCCTGATATATATCTCATCGTATCACGTTATACGTTTACACACTGTAGCACGAAAGACAGCCATCGAGCTCCGTGCGTTGCTCTGCACAATGCCTAAAGACACATACAGTGTAAAACATTTAATGATATGTAATGATGACCCCTTGCTACTTGAGGCATTATCTCGATATCTTACGAGATACACAACTTGAGCATTGACCTTCTATATAAATAAGTAGCCACCACCGTCATTACCATATCGCACCAAACCAGAAAAAACTCATTCCTTTTCTCCATTAACTCTTCGATTTGGCCCAGAAAAAAACGGAGCTCTTCATTTACTCTTCGGTTTGGTAAGATTAACTAAAAACCGTTACTTATGTCTGATGTCTCATTTATTGCTAAGAATAACATTTGTAACTTACAAAAGCTGTTATTCAAATTTTGCAGGTACTATGGTTCTGATACGGGAGTTGGAACAGCGAGTTGTGGCGGTGCAGATTGGCCACTGGGAACGTGATGGTATCGGGATTTGGAGGTTCGAGCAAGATCCGAATGAGAGACAATACAACATGAGGCTCCGTGAAGGCGATGGCATAGAGACGATCACCACTATGCTAAAACAGGAGTACAACATCAGCGACGTAGAGACCCGCCTAAAGCTGACTTTCCGTTGGCCATCGTGGATGCTTCTAGTAGATGACGGGATGACTAGACCTCAGTCCATCAAGACGGACAACGATATGGACCTCTTCCTGTCCATGAAAGTCGATGTCGCTGACCTCATTCTGTTCGTAACCAGAAAGAACGACGCCGGAGTTGTAACGGAATCACCTACGCTCTCCAACAGTGCGGGTTCGTCGTCCCAGCCTCAATCAGCAACATTGATACACGAAGATTACGTCATTGTTGACCTTCCATCTTTAGACTCGGATGTTGACTCTGGTGATAGCAGGAGACCCGACCCCTGGAACGAGAGGCTTGATGGTTTGATGAGTAAAAAAATCTCCAATCTAGAGGTTGGTTCCGCCTCAACAGTTCCTACCTACGCCGACGAAGAGAACACTTTCTTTGGCGTAACTTATCGATGGGGGTATTTGGCAGGGACGCAGCTCCGGTTCTCGACAACAACATAGATGGAGGTAATGAATTCGTTATATATACGTATGTCCTGCTATTTTAGTGTCGTAATATCCTGCTATCTAAAAATATAGTTATTTATATAAACGTATATCTTGTTATCGTTATTTATATTCGGTTATATACACATATACCTTGGTATAAATAGTAATAACTCCTCGATATGTGACGTCATAAGATGTTATATCTGTATTTTTTTTCTGAACTTGATGAAAATACACATGTGTCTTACCAGGAAACACAGTTGTCAACCAAACACAGTTCTCATATTGGAAAGCTTGGAGAGCTAGGGGGATTGCTATGGACGGGGAAAGAGGTTCAATGGGCAATAACTACTCTCTTCTACCAGCTTACTTGCATGCTCTTAAGGCTGCCAACCCTGGGTCATTAACTGGACTGGAAACAACTGTGGACGAGTTGGGAAACCAAAGGTTTAAGTACCTCTTCTTCGCCCTAGCTGCCTCGATAAACGGCCTGAAGTTCATGCGCAAGGTAATAGTCAAAGAAACATATACCCTGCCATGTTTGTTTATGTCACGTCATAGTGTCGAATATATGAATTTTTATCTTTGCTTGACACCATAAAAATGTGTATGACCTGGTTATAGTCATAGACGGTGCGCGTCTGAGAGGAAATTACGGTGGTTGCGTGATCACAGCGAGCGCCCAAGATGGAAACTTTCAAATTTTTCTTGTGGCTTTTGGAATCGTCGACAGTGAAAACGATAGGGCTTGGGAGTGGTTCCTGACAATGTTAAGGTAAATATTACCCAATGATCCAACTGTTACTTTCGTCTCAGACAGGCATTCTTCCATCTACTCGTCTCTCCGGAAGGTATACGTTATTTCTGGGTATATCACGATATATGGGTAAATAGCAAGCTATAACGCTATATACCTCGCTAGCATGGCTATTATCTTTTGTTTATGTCCTAGGTTTTCCCAAATGCAGCACACGCGACATGCGTAGTCCACTTGCAACGTAATATCTCAAGCATTTATAAGGCGAAGACTCTTTCTTTCTTGGTGTCGAGGGCCGCACGGACATACCGTATCACGGACTTCCACCTAGTGTTTGGAGAGATTTGCCGGGTATCCCCTGAATGTGGAGCATATCTCAAGTCAATCGGGTTTGGCCACTGGGCAAGATCCTACTTCGTTGGAGAACGCTATAATGTGATGACAAATATTGTGGCTGAGTCTCTCAATGCCGTTCTCAAAGAAGCTCGAGAGTTTCCAATTGTCTACATCGTTGAGTTTGTGCGTAAAACTCTCATGTCTTGGTTCGCAATACGTCGGGAGACTGCAAAACAGGAGAACACTATGCTGACACCAAAGGTAAGAGAAATCTTACAAGAAAACTTTGAGAAATCTGGGGGATTCGATGTGAGGAAGGTTAACACGGGGGAATATGATGTTGTCGGAGGGGCAAAGGGGGGATACCATGTCCAGCTAGCTGTGAGATCATGCACTTGCAGGGAATTCAATTTTCTCAAAATCCCTTGTCCCCATGCCGTTGCTGCTGCTATCGTTGATCAGGTTCCGATGCATTCTCCCGTTGATGTACACTATACATCATGTTATTGGGTGATGGCTTACAAGGATTCCATCAATCCCGTTCTGGTGCTCTCTAGTCTTTACGGACTCCCAGAGGATATTGCTTCAATGAACTTGCTGTCACCCCACACGAAGCGCGCACCAGGGAGGCCAAAGAGAAAACGCTTTTTCTCACGCGGAGAGTTTCAGGTAAGAAACACCTCTCTCGCAACATTCAGCTATACAAATATGTATCCGATGCATCTTGATATATCACGGTATATACGTATGTATCCATCTATATTGTGCAGAAGAAAGGGATGCGAAGACAGAATGTTTGCTCAAGATGCAAGGCTAAGGGACACAACAGGGCCACTTGCCGCATGCCCATATAGTAAGTCCCACATACCCCTCAACATATTCAAAAAAATTCAAATTGAACACCTTCTATCCGGATATGGATGTTGTTACCCCGGTACTTTAGTCACCAAAATTCTTTTTTTCATTATGCAGGGGCATGTAAGTAAAAAACCAAGTCTATCTTGCACATTTTGGCATAGCTCGGCACTGAGGGGACTAAAGTACGAATGAAGAACGCGTCTTTTGGATTGTCTGTTGGGATTGTGATCGAACGACTTTGGTAACTAAAGAAGGATGAACCGACTCTTGTTTTTTTGGGGGTTCGCAACCCCATTCGTACTTGTAATATATTATGACCTACCCCTCTATAGCAAGGGAACCAATGTAAAATAACTTTTATAATGACTTGGTTTAGCGGCTATTTACCTATTAATGTCCCTCTATCAATTTACATATTAAAGCCTTTTGTTTTGTGTCGGGATAACAAAATACATATTCGGCTACCTATTTAGTTATCAATTCGATTTGACTACAAAACAAATATTGGAATGACATAAGTTACAACCGAAATTAAAGCTACCTAACACGTTTTCCATCATTTCCTACCTATCCCATTGCATTAGATATTTAGCTCTTTAGATATATGGTTAAATATCAAAGCTTTGTTTCTTACACCATGACACATTGACCAGTATCATGCTACTTATGTCAATATCCCTCCGATTTTATCACAAACTAGTAGTGGAATCGACATAAGTTACAACCTACATTAAAGCTACCTAACACGTTTCCCATCATTTCCTACCTATCCCATTGCATTAGATATTTAGCTCTTTAGATATATGGTTAAATATCAAAGCTTTGTTTCTTACACCATGATACATTGACCAGTATCAGGCTACTTATGTCAATATCCCTCCGATTTTATCATAAACTAGTAGTGGAATCGACATAAGTTACAACCTACATTAAAACTACCTAACACGTTTCCCATTACTTCCTACCTACCCGTTCGCATTACTACTTACCTACCCCATTGCATTAATGGGGAGATATTCAATATATACATGAGTCCATTTCGAAGAACTAAACATCCAAATATACCTAAACTAAACAAAGATGATGAGGAAATATCTAGACCAACCATCCTTGATGAAGAAAGATGGAATTCTCCGCAACGAGTTTGAGGTTGCGCTGGCCGAAGGACGACCAGAAGCACAGTATTTAGAGGGCCTCCGGATTGCGTGTGGGGAAAATGATATTAAGGCAGCCCGGGAACACATATTGAAAGCTCTAAATCACGTTGAGGAATCAACATTCCTTATGGCAGTCTTATCCATTTGTTCAGGAGAGCAAGAGGTTGCCAATTTATTCGCATCAAACCTATACAAGAAAGATTGGGGATCCGTCCTAGCCATGGGCGACTCAATATTTGCGAAAATCAAACAAATGGGAAGCCTCCACCTTAACTCATACTACAATTCATGGTACACAGAAATACCAGGTTGTTCTGAAATTCACACCATCGAAGCAAGGTGCGAGGAATGCTACTTGTATTGGTTTTCTAAATTTTTCTGTGCGCTATATTAAGCTGTATCACGGTATATTACTCTGTGCCATGATATAAATAAATGGGTGAGAGGAATGCTACTTGTATTGGTTTTGTACTTTTATGTGCGCTATGTGAACTTGTACGCCGATATAGAACCTTATGCCATGATATAAACAAATGTGTGTTCTAAATATTTCAAATATCAAGTGACATTAAAAGGAATAACTAAGACGACGTCGTTTGCGACTTACTCCAAACCCCTAAAATCTCCAATTCGATTCTCAAATCCCTAATCCTAAGAAATCTCCAAATCAAAACGTAAACCCTAGAAATCAATTCTCTGCCTTTCAACTCTAAATCACCATCTTCTATAGTTATGAGTTGTAATTCTAGGAATTCGAGTGTTCATGATGGAGGACGTGTGAACCGTGGGTTTCCTACGACGTGTCACTGCGGGCGAGAGCTCGTCATCTATACATCAAACACGAAAAAGAACCCAGGAAGACCTTTTTTCCGTTTTCCAACCAATCAAGATGTAAGTTTAATTGTTTTTAAATGTTTGTGTTTGGTCGAAAAATGATTTTCGATGTAATTGCAGGACCATTTGTTTAAATGGGTCGAAGATTGTGTGTACGAGGAGGTTGTAGATGTTATACCGAAGATTTCCATCATTGATAGCGAGGTAAACAATGCCAAATCTGAGGTTGCATTGGAGATTGCAGAGTTAAAGAGTTTGATGAACGAATTGAAGGAAGATGGAATTTTGAGCAAAAAGAAATTTCAGAGATGGAAATTGATGACCAAATTGTGCTTGGTGAGCCTTTGTATAACAGTCATTGCAATTGTTATCTTAATGTTCCGTAAGACCAAAAACCAGAAACTTGTTCTTGGTTACTAGTGTAGTTAGGTAGTTTGGTGTTTTCTCTTTTTTTTTTTTTTTGTGTTTTGTCTAACTTTGTAATGAACAAAATGAAATGAGAAATTTAAAGCAAAGTTCAAAGAGTAAATGCATTGTTCTGTTTTCCACTAGATATGAACATTTTCCAAATCTAGATACATACGATCATAACTTGAAACAAATATAAATCCTGCGTTAAAATCTCGCGTACCATGATAAATTATTAAATGAAATGAGAATTTTAAAGCAAAGTTGAAAGAGAAATAGAAGTGTTCTGTTTTCCAGTTGATATGAACATTTTCCAAATCTAGATACATACGATCATAAATATATATAAATATAAATCCCGCGTTAAAATCCCGCGTACAATGCTAAATTATTAAATAAACCCCAATTATTCAGTAACAAATCCTAAGACAGACAATTAGAAACTCCAATAAGAATAAGGACAAATCCTAAACCAACAATTCACTTCTCAGCATACACATCATACATCTTAATAAGCAATTGCTTCGCTTGAACAGCCAACTCCTCAGGCCTAACCCCTCTAGCTGCCTCAATCCCACCTACTGCATGCCTCTCTATGAACAAAACAAACATCAGGCCACTCTCCGAAGGGTGTAGACAAGTCGGAAGATGTGTGTCTCTGCTTAGGATGAATGGGTCAGTGGGGACTTCATTCATCAGCTCAGGCGACACTTGACGAACAACGAAAGGGAGCATCTCCAACAAAGGTTCCATTTCTTTCCGGAGCCTAGTGTCCCGACGCACCTTCTGGTTGCAATCAAACACATAGAGATATCTCCCCCTGATATCAAGGCACATCCCTACCCAGTGTTGTTTGTCAAAGTTGAATGGGAAGTAGAGAGTATCAAATTTCAGAGGCAAGCACGACATCAACTCTGGGTCAAATACATACTTCTTCTTAACAGACTTCTCAAATTTGATTCGATGACCAAGGACATGGGAAGCAAATTTTGTCCCCTCGAAAACCACCCTAGGTTGATTTAAGCCAACCTCTAAGGTATCCCACTTATCACGGAAATACTTGATAAATGCATCCATAATCTACAAACAAGAGAGCACAATCTTTACACATGATATGAAACAATATTTATTAGAAAAGGAAGATTTAGATACTAACCCGTGGTCTCCATACAACTTGTAGTCCAACAATCTCCTCCACGTCCTTGGCTAGGAGGAATAAGCTCCCCAAAAAAATATTTCCTGACAAGGTCCACATCAATATGTCAAGATATTAACCAAACTAACCATATATTTTTACGAATTCCTAGACATAACCAGATATAGATGGACACATTACCCGCCATCCGCTAAAAACTTCTCAATTTCCAACCACTTCTTATCAATAGCATCCCATTCCCCTGACACATTTTCCTCTAAACCAACACCTTCCCCTGACACATTTTCCTCTAAACCAACAGAAACCCCAGTCGGGAAGAGAGCAAGAGTTCCACCCTCAGTAGATTCCTTCCCCTGACATTCAGCGACATCATTCACACTTTTGGCAGCAGCATCCTGGTCATTAAGACCATCTCCACTTTTCGCAGCAGCTTCCTGGTCATTACAATCATCTCCACTGAGAACAGCAACATCCTCCTGCTCAGGATCAGGAGCTAAATTCTCAGAGACCTGCTAACAAATAAAACACTATTAACTACTATATCATGGTATGAACAATAATGCCCTGATACATATACACATGTGTTGACATTGTAGTGAATAACTAACCTCCACTTCACTAGGCAGGTTCAGAGAATCAAGCACAGATTTTAAAGTATCATCCGGATGTACATCAACATGTTCCTCAGCATCTCCTTGTTGACTAGCCGTTCTAACATCCTCCCCTCCTTTGCCACCTCTTTCTCCAGTCTCTACATCCTCCATAGTAACAGAAGCCTCTCCTTGTTGAGTACCCATTCTAACATCCTCCCCTCCTTTGTCACCAGCCGTTTCAAACTCATCCCCTACTGGGTCAGTAGCCGTTTCAGTCTCATCATCATCTCTAACCTGCCTCAACCTTCCATCAACACGCATCCGTTTCCGCTTGGGTAGAACTGTCTTTTTGCCACGGCTAGAGGGTTTGACCTTACCTTTGGAAACAGGAGCAACAGCTTAAGGAGCAGCAACCTTACCACCAACAAGCCCAGCTCCACTTTTCCCTTTTAAACGAGACACCAGTCGATCCTCAATGCCTAACAGCTAAAGAAACTTGCGAACTAATTTGCTTTGCTTACCACTCCATTTGGGATTCAAAAAATGGTACAGGCTGGCTACCATCACTACTGCTGCCACAAACAGGAGACTTCTTCCTCTTCCTAGACTTAACAACTTTTTTCCCTTCTGCTTTTTCTTTAGGTTCTACAGGAAGCGCAGACACAACCACACCACCTCCAAATTCATCACCAGACCATTGGTGGCCTTCTTGAACTAACCTAACCAAATTATCAACTTTCACATCTTCCACCTCGTCAGAGCAAGACAAATCGTCTCCAACAACAGCATCATCAAGAGGAATAATAGATTCAACAGAAACCTGCAAACAACCAATAACCTCTATTAACTACTATAGCATGCTACAAACAATAATGCCTCGATAAAAATAAACATGTGGTGACATTGAACTGAATAACTAACCTCTACTTGACTGTCTATCACCCAAATTGGCTCCAATTTCAACTTCGCCAATGCCACAACACCAACTACTACAGCTTCTTCATTGGAATCCTCGCCAACAAAGACAGGAGTATCAACCGGCATGCTCTTTTCAATGTCAGGGACAGCCTCTAAAAGAACTAGTTGCAACGCATGCACAAAACCTTGAACAGCAAAGCTTGTTTGGGCAAGCCCAACAGCTTTCCGAGACTTGATACATGACATAGTCATATCAAATGATATCCTGCCCCATGGATGATTAAGAAATTTGTCAACGTCCCTCAACACTTCTACGGTTTCTTCTTGGATCTTCATATTCAAAGATCGAGGGCACAAAACACCATCAATCAGAACCAATAAAGCATATTTCAATCGGGTGTCGGGGTCACGGACAACGCCAGAATTAAGCCGTTTAATTAAAATCTCCGGTGTCACCTCTTCATTCCTCGCGAACAAAGTGAACCAGTAAGGGGCTTTAATTGACTTCTTCTTTATCTTGTTCTTATTCACCTTCTTTTTTCCATCGGCCTTTCCAATTGAAATTGGATCGCACCGTAAACCCGTCACTGATGCAAACTCCCTCAGACCAAACCTAATCGGCTTACCCGCAAATACAAACCAAATCTCATGCTTTTTCTGGATTGCTAACTGCCTTGTAAGCAAAAACAAACAGAGTTTATTGGAAAAAGAAAACTTTTTCCCGATATCGAATAATTTTCCCAACCGCGAGCCTCTGATCTTCAAAATTTCGTGTGCCTCCAGATGCTCCGATAAATCGTTTAGGTATTGGAGTTGGAAGTACTTGTGAACCCTATCGCCGTCTGGCTCTTCGCCGAACTTAAAGATTTTCTCCGGTAGGTTTTCCATCGAACCTCACTATTCAGATCTCTCTCTCGCCTTCGGTTTCGACACAGGGAGAAGAACAGAGAATTCAAAATTCCAACAGAGAGAAACGGAACAGAAATCAATAAATGCAAAAGAGAAACTGTCGCTTTTAACAAATATCAAACGACACATAAGCCGAGGGTTTCGTTTCACAATAATGTCTGGGTGTAACTGCTAGACTCTACAAGCATTGGGGTATAATGGTCTTTTCAAGACAAACCGAACACACACATTATTTACGAACGTGCCACTGCTCCTTTGACTTAAATACTTCTCAGTCTTAGGGTATGCAGTGTAATTACTCTAGAAATAAAGATAACTAAAGTTCATAATATAATAATTTTTAAAATAAAGACCCTTGCAAATATGTTGTTTTGTATATTGTTCTTCTCCTTTTTGTTTTTTGTTTTTGTTTGTTGCTAAGATAAATGTAAAATCAACAAATACATAAATGTTAAAACTCATAATTGTTGTTACCGGTGATATATCTAAAACATTTATGAAAATAATTCAAGTATGTTATTAAATTATATATACCCCAATATAAACAAATTATTAATTTAAAAAAAAAGAACTTCTTTAATGTTTCATTCTCCCACGAAAAAGTATATTTACCTAATGTTAATTAATTATATACTTATATATATATATTAGTATCGGATATTTTCATATTAGATATTTTGTTTTTGTTATGAATTTCATTATTGTAACCGACCAGGATATGATATTTTGTTGAGAGCTAAAATATTTTGGTATTTTTCATTTGTAATATTATCAAACAAAATGGACCCATGATAAGAAAAGGGAGAGCATCTAAAATAATATACCAATTTACGTAACTAAAGTCATATATATATATATATATTGTAATTTTTTTTCTATATGTTACATTTACACATATATTTGATGTAATTCTAATACAAATGAAGATTAATTTACCAGATCTAACAACTT
This sequence comes from Arabidopsis thaliana x Arabidopsis arenosa, assembly GCA_019202795.1. NCBI lineage: Eukaryota > Viridiplantae > Streptophyta > Magnoliopsida > Brassicales > Brassicaceae > Arabidopsis > Arabidopsis thaliana x Arabidopsis arenosa. The sequence continues at coordinate 12,824,443 of CM032923.1, read as the reverse complement.
ACAACTATGATAAAAGGTTTAACGAACAATTTCACAATATATAGTTCTTTAACACATGAAACCACCATGTACAAATCTACCTCAAAAATTCTATTTTTTGATATATTATAATTATTAATTACAAAAAAATACAATATTCGTAGAATCTATTTCCATATCTGATATAAAAAAATCTTTAACTCTTCTGGCCACTAAATCAAAATGCTTCCGCAAATATATTTTATATTAATCTAAATTTACAAAATCTTTTAATTAAGAAATAAAAAAAAATCATGAAATTATATTTAGTTTTGATTTCTTGTTTTGACGATTATCATTAGTCCAAAAGAAAACAAAAAAACAAATCAACAGAGAGGCAATTACTAATCGGAGTTGGAAAACTAAAAAGAACGAGTGGTGTTGCTCTGTTCCTCTCCCTCTCTATAAATACAATTTACGCTTCCTCTGACCCTTCTCTGCATTATCTCTTCGATCTCTCCAACTCTCGAAAACCTTTCTCAGGTAAAAGATCCATTTTTTCTTACAATTTCTCATTCCCCTTGTAATCTAGGGTTTTAAAATCCCTATTTGAATTTCCAGATTTCTGAAACAATATTTGTCTGAGATCCGAATTTTGCAAATTTTGGTTTTTTGGGCAACTCAAACCGAATCCAATGCGTCATTCTTAAAACTCTCTAAATTCCAAGTCTTTTTTTAGGAATTTATCACAAGAACCAATTTAGGATTTTACAGTGATTTAGAGCTTTTGCATGAGATCTTATTGTTATGTGATTTGTACAATTCTTTTGAGATCTTGGTAATAGTTTAAGACATTGAAAAGTGAAATTTTTTTCATGTTTTTTTGACAGTTTTGTGTTCTGTTTTTGTAGAATGGGAACTACCAATGGAAGTGATTATGGTGCTTACACATACAAGGAGCTAGAAAGAGAGCCTTATTGGCCATCTGAGAAGCTCAAGATATCGATTACCGGCGCTGGAGGTTTCATTGCGTCTCACATTGCTCGTCGTTTGAAGCACGAAGGTCATTACGTGATTGCTTCTGACTGGAAGAAGAATGAGCATATGACTGAAGACATGTTCTGTGATGAATTCCACCTTGTTGATCTTAGGGTTATGGAGAATTGTCTCAAGGTTACTAAAGGAGTTGATCATGTTTTTAACTTAGCTGCTGATATGGGTGGTATGGGTTTCATTCAGTCTAACCACTCCGTGATCATGTATAACAATACTATGATTAGTTTCAATATGATCGAGGCGGCTAGGATCAATGGGATTAAGAGGTTAGATTGTGTTTCTTCGGTTTGTTGAGGTTACTGGTTTGTTTTATTAACATGTTAAAAGATTATAACTTTTTTTCTCTTGTGTGTTTCAGGTTCTTCTATGCTTCTAGTGCTTGTATTTACCCGGAGTTCAAGCAGTTGGAGACTACTAATGTGAGCCTCAAGGAGTCAGATGCTTGGCCTGCAGAGGTTTGTGTCACTTCGTTTATCGCTTATATGTTCTTGCTAAAGATTATGAGTCTTTCTTATGTGATTTCTAATGTGTTATATAGCCTCAAGATGCTTATGGTTTGGAGAAACTTGCAACGGAGGAGTTGTGCAAGCATTACAACAAAGATTTTGGAATTGAGTGCCGCATTGGAAGGTTCCATAACATTTATGGTCCTTTCGGAACATGGAAAGGTAAACAAACAAACTGTATCCAATTCGATTTGAGCTAACCATTAGATGCGTGCGGCGTGCCATTAGGATTAATATGTGCTGTACAAAATGGATCAAATTCAGGTGGAAGGGAGAAGGCTCCAGCTGCTTTCTGTAGAAAGGCACTCACCTCCACAGATAGGTTTGAGATGTGGGGAGACGGGCTTCAAACCCGCTCTTTTACCTTCATTGATGAGTGCGTTGAAGGTGTACTCAGGTGAGGGCATTAGCTCCAAATTACAAATGATGAAATCTGTAAATTACATAAAATTGTCTGAATTTTTCCTATTTGTTTTTTAGGTTGACAAAATCTGATTTCCGTGAGCCGGTGAACATTGGAAGCGATGAGATGGTGAGCATGAATGAGATGGCTGAGATGGTTCTCAGCTTTGAGGAGAAGAAGCTTCCAATTCACCACATTCCAGGCCCAGAAGGTGTTCGTGGTCGTAACTCAGACAACAATCTGATCAAAGAAAAGCTTGGTTGGGCTCCAAATATGAGATTGAAGGTACCAACATTATTTACTTAAGTAGATCAAAGAAAAGATAAGAATCTGATTCTTTAATGAGAGTTTTAAGTACTGATATTGTTTTGACCCTAATCGTTAAACAGGAGGGGCTTAGAATAACCTACTTCTGGATAAAGGAACAGATCGAGAAAGAGAAAGCAAAAGGAAGCGATGTGTCCCTTTACGGGTCATCAAAGGTGGTTGGAACTCAAGCACCGGTTCAGCTAGGCTCACTCCGCGCGGCTGATGGAAAAGAGTGAATGAATGGATACTTCACCAAAGTTCAGCAAAATGTTTAGATATATGTTTAGGTAGCTTCCTATTAAAAAAGCAATAATAAGTGTTTTGGATTTTGTTTTCTTCTCTTCTGCTAATCTTTATTTCTTTCTGTAGTAAACCTTTAATTCTTGTTTATGTTTAGTTGGAAAAGTTTGCATTGTTAAGTCAATTATACGATGTGTTATTGTGGTCCTTTCACAGTATCTATGTTTATTGTCATCGTCAACTTGATGTTGTGGTCCTCTCACGGACCAGTACTAAGTATGTGGCTTGTGTTTTTTCTTTCATATTATCATCTATGCACACATCTTTAGGGCTTAGGGACTCGCAATTCTTTATCTGCCATCCATATCTTTTTCCCATTCCTCGGCTAAAAATGTCACACGTAATGATATCTCTTGGGTTTTTTCAATATTGGATAAATTAGTTAAATATCAAACGGCAAGTACATAAATCATAAGAGGAGCTGTCAAAAAAAAAAAAAAAAAAATCATAAGATTTTATGTTTATATCTTGCTTTTTCGATGCAACTCTCTATGATTCAAGATCAGAAAAAATATCTATGAATCAAGATAATAACCAGGATATAGAAAAATAAAGTATTTACTATTTAAAGTTTTTCGGATATGCATCCGAATATTTCCCTATTTTTATTTTAATAGTGTATATCCAACCATATATTTAAATATTATTTTGAGAAATAAAAAAAATCCTAAATACTTGGATTTAATATGTGGTATACTACTTGACAATTTTTGTTTCACAAATTAAATCAACCGTATATTTAATATTCTATTATTAATTAGTGGTATTATTAAAATAATAAAATGATAATTTTACCCGTGTTGTAGAGAAGAGTTAATAATATTTTAAATTTTTATTCATGTCGATTCAAAGTCGTCCCACTATAATACATCCAACAATATAACCCGTCCTAATTTATTTTAAACTCTTAAACATTTAAAATTTATTAAATTTGGTAAAATGAAACAGATCAACTTTTAAATTTGGATTCTTGTTAAGTTAAGTTTTATGCTCATTCGAATTTGAATTCGTTTTTGGTCTTATTTATAATATAACGTTGAATCTCTGTTTACTAAATATTTTAGCTAATGTGGGATATGGAGAACATATTTTTATTTTTATTAACTGAGTAATATATCTCTATTTTAAAATATTTGAATCACAGTATATGCTGATTTTTTTTAGATTTTATTAACTTTAATATTATAGGATAATTCAAAATAATTTAAAATAATCAACCAAATATTTTAGAAGAATTATAATTTTAAATCTTAACAAATTTTTATAATTATATATATTATTAACTGTGGAACATTATATGTCTATTTCTAATTTTATATATAATTTCAAAATATTTTTATTGTGCTTAGTTATTTTCCCTTCTTACTAATGATATGTTTAGTAATATGTTACTGCAAAAGTTTATTTTTCAAAATGTAGTTTTTAAAGCATTAATTTTCTAAAATATATTCATTAAAACTGAGCAATAACTTCGATATATAATTTATTTAAGAAAAAAATATTTGTAACGCTTTAACCGCCCCTACTAGTGAACACCCACGTCTTTTCTCGGGCCCGTGGATCTACGCCAGTCCGACTATCGGTCCGCTACGTATAGGAGGATTTAAAGACTTGTTTACCGACCCTACTAATCACCACATGATCTTTTCTCGTGTTTTGTCCTCACTCACACGGTTCCGAGAATCACTTTCCGGAAGGTCACCCATCCTGAAATTGCTCCAGCCCAAGCACGCTTAACAGTAGAGTTCTCTTAGGAAAGTTGACCGAAAATATAAGTGCACTTTTATGACATTGTTGGCCAAATCAATTTTTTAAACCCCTCCGCATGCACCACTGTATTCCTGAAACTCGGATGTTATAATTCACCTCTACCAACGTGCTCGTTGCGCACCAATACCGTCACCCCCTATGGTGTGAGCCCTCTTGACTCTACACTCATCTGGGTTCAGCTCTGATACCACTTGTAATGCCCCAACCGCCCTAAGATGTGAGCATCCACGTGCTCTCTCTGGCCGGTGGGCCCCACGCCTGTCCGACAGTCGGTTTGCTATGTCTAGGAGGCTTTAAAGATTTGTTTACCGACCCTACAAATCACCACATGATCTTTTCTCGTGTTTTGTCCTCACTCACACGGTTCCGACAATCACTTCCCGGAATGTCACCTATCCTAAAATTGCTTCAACCCAACCTTGCTTAACTATGAAGTTCTCTTAGAACGTACAGTTGACCGAAAAGATAAGTGCACTTTGGTGACATTGGTAGTCAAATCAATTCTTTTAAATCTCTTTGCATGCACCACCGTATTCCTGAAACTGGGGTGTTATAATATTTGTAGAGATAACAATAACTTTTTTTTGTTTGTACTAACATCTACTTTTAACAAATACCCATTTAGTTTCAAAATATAGGATGTTTTAGTTAAAAGCACATAGGTTAAGAAAAAAAATTCTTTTTAAATCTATAATTTATTATTTATTTTTGAAAAACAACCAATTAAAAAGAAGAAAATTGCAAAGTATAAATAGTTACACAATATCAATTACATTTAAAGCTAAGTAAGCTCGTGGTTTGTACAAGTCTACTACTAACTATTGAGTCCAATAGGGCTTCTATAACAATTTCTCGTCGCATGCTTTAATTTGAAAACCCTTTATCAAAAAAGAGAACACAGATCAAATCTCTTTTGGTAAAATTTAAACAAAAAGATAGTTTTTTTTTTTTTTTTTGTATGTTCGCATTACTACGTGATTTATGAAAAATTCTACGATGTAATTGAAAAAGATTCAAAATGTTAAATTTAATGGTTCAAATCTTCTACTAAGAATAAATATGTGTTAAATAAATATTACACTATTATACTTATTACTGATAGAAAATTAAAAATATACTAAAATTAGAATTATAAAACTAAGATTTATGATTTAATAGAAGCAATTTTGAACTCATATATAGTTCTATTTAAATTTTAGTCGCATTAATTAATTATATTATAACTACAAAAATTGTATTTTCTGTTTATTTATTTACCATAATTCTATCAGTACATTACAATTATTAATTGAACGTATCTAAAGAAGAAAAAAAAATAACTGAATAAAAATAAGCAAAATATAAACAAAAATATGTAAATATTTAAAAATGACGAAAGATACAGATTTTAAATTCAAATTTAAGACATCAAAACAAAAATTTATGAATATTAATTTCCAAGCAAATTAGAGAATGTAATATTACAAAATACTAAAAACAAAACAATTTATAATAATGGTCATAAGCTATAAATTTATGCCTTGTTCCACCGACTAGGCATGGTTCTTCTATATTATTGTCATAGTTATGCAGCTAATATTTACTAGAAGTATAGAGATTCAAAATTGCTTATTTAAAAATTTTAGCAGTTTAATTTTTTTTAAACGAGATCTCTTTTTTCTCAGTTATAATATTCTATGCATAATGATTCTCCGGCTTAAATATAACACCTATATATCTTTTTCAACCACACATACTCAAATTTCATACGATAATAATACAAAAATATAATACATTATCTTAAATAATAAAAATCTTCACTACTGATGCAATTGTTTTCTTAACAACGGAAAACCGCTTCTTAATTATATTTTATATCAAGTCTAAATTTTTGGGGAAAACGAAATATAGTTTCTTCATTGTTTCTTCATTATCTTATATTTTCTAAACACTTTTTTTTCATAGTTTCTTCATTGTTCTTCGTTCTATTGCTTCAAGGGAGATGGATCCTTCTCTTTGTATCTAATAGATAAGTTTTTTGAACCCTTTTACTTCTATATTTAAGTTTATGATTTTGTTTTCTTTTTGCTTTCATCTCTTCTTATGGATCTAGGGTTTTGTTGATAGGATTATCGTATTAATTCGTTTAGTTGCTGGATCTAGGGTTACTTTCTTCTATTAATTCTTTTGGGACATATTTTACTTAATGCACCGTAGTTAGGTTCGCTACCTAGCTATTGATCTAAGAGGTTAGGAGCTCTAATCGGGTAAACCTAACCTCGGACATAGTGTTACCAATCCTTCGTGTTATTGCCTGCGTAAGTTGAGTAATAGGACTTAGAGTACTTAGCGAATCCAATCTTAATGCGTCGAACTATGCGTCGTTGCCTGCGCAAGTTGAGTAACGGAGTATAGGGAGATTTGCCAGCTTATTCTATGACCTAGGATAACTCGTTTATTCGCGTTTTGTAGTTATGAATTCGATTGTAACATATCTAAGATCCTTAATATGCTTGAATGAAACGAACCATAAACCCTATTCAAACCCCTTGATCTCTAATGTTTGCTTTCTTTGGTTTTTAGTTTCAAAACCTTTTCCAAAACCAACCAAATATCTTTTCGTCTTAGCCATGTTCTTTCTCTTAGTAGATTTTTGCCGCAACCTCAATCTCTGTAGGATTCGATCCTTAAATACTACATACGAATCACTGTGCACTTGCAGTAGTCGTGTGGTCTTTTGAGGTAAAAGATTGAAGCGAAATATCACACGTGGATAGACACAAGCGTCCAGATGTTCGTGGAACTCCATATGGTAAACCAGCAGTTCAACAAAGGCCAATGCAAGGAGTTAACAAAGGGTGTACTCACTGTGGTCGGACTAACCAAACGACTGAGATGTGTAACCGGGCTAAGAATGTATGTTTCCGTTGTGGAAAAGATGGGCATTACATTGCGGATTGTCTTAATAATGGTTGGCTAAACCTGCGCAAGTTCCTCAAAATCAAGGTCTCCGTCCACCTGTTCCAGTGCCTGGACGTCAAGCTCGTGGAGGTCGTGTTTATGCATTAGGCAATCAGGGTGAGACTAAAGAGGCAGATGCTATCCAGGGTATGTTATCCATTCTTGGTATTTCTGTTTTTGTGCTTTTCGATACTGGTGCCACTCATTCCTTTATGTCCGTTGATTGGTTTGATCATTTGTCTGGAGTGGAGTTAGTTCCACTATGTTTGCCTATTCGTACCCCGGAGGAGGTATATTACATTCTCTTGGGATAATCAGAGATAGTAACGTCTTGGTAGGAGATGTATCTCTTCCAGCAGATCTCATTGTACTCCCTTTAAAAGGATATGATGTTATTTTGGGTTTCGACTGGTTGTTTCGTCATTTTGCGAATATGAATTGTCGGAGGAGGAAGATTACTTTTGAAATTCCAGGTTCTCCAGTGGTTGAGTTTTGTGGATCTAAAGTAACTCCTCGGTTGCCTATTATATCATTTTTGAAGGCAGAAAGATTAATGAATGAAGGATGTATGCATGGGCTTCTTGGCAGTGTTAGTGGGTGAAGAGAGGCAGTCACCAACACTGGAAGAGATTCCGGTAGTATCAGATTTTGCAGAAGTTTTTCTAGAAGATATACCGAATTTACCACCATCTCGCGATGTTAATTTTACAATTGAGCTTATCCCAGGGACGTCACCAATTTCCAAGGCCCCATACAGAATGGCTCCATCAGAGATGGCAGAGTTGAAGAAGCAACTTATGGAGTTATTAGAGAAAGGTTTTATTCGTCCTAGTTCATCTCCTTGGGGTGCACCGGTACTCTTTGTGAAGAAGAAGGATGGTAATATGAGGTTGTGCATTGATTACAGACAGTTGAATCAAGTGATAATAAAGAACAAGTATCCTCTGCCTAGGATCGATGATCTACTTGATCAGCTTCAAGGAGCGAGTTGGTTCTTTAAGATTGATTTACGATCAGGCTATCATCAAGTGCGAATCCGGGATTGTGATATTTCTAAGACAGCTTTTCGGACTAGATACGGAATTTTGAATTTGTGGTTATGCCTTTCGGCCTAACTAATGCTCCAGCTATATTCATGGACTTGATGAACAGAGTGTTTAGACCACACTTGGACGAATTTGTTATAGTGTTTATCGATGATATTCAAAGAGTCGAGAAGAACATGCTGAACACTTGAGATTGATACTTCAGAGATTGAAGGAAGAGCAGTTGTATGCTAAGCTGAGCAAGTGCGAATTCTGGCTTCAAGAAGTAGGATTTTTGGGACATTTGGTATCCAGAGAAGGTGTTGCTGTAGATCTTGCTAAGGTCGAGGCAGTAACTAAGTGCAAGCAGCCAAGCAATGTCACAAAGATTCGTAGTTTTCTGGGTTTGGCAGGATATTACCGAAGGTTCATAGAGAATTTTTCTCGAATTGCTAAACCCCTCACACAACTACTTTGTAAAGATGCTAAATTTGTTTGGAGTGAGTCTTGTGAGCAGAGCTTCAGAGCATTGAAGAAAAGGTTAACTTCTGCTCCAGTCTTAACTCTTCCGAGACCTGGTGTAGGATACGTGATGTACACCGATGCTTCTTTAGCAGGATTAGGGTGTGTGTTGATGCAAGAAAATAAGGTGATCGCTTATGCATCTAGATAATTGCGTAAGCATGAGGTCAACTACCCTATACATGACCTTGAGTTGGTTGAAGTAGTTTTTGCGCTTAAGTTGTGGCGTCAATATCTGTACGGAGAGAATGTGCAAATATTCACAGATCACAAGAGTCTAAAGTATTTATTCTCGCGGAAGGAGTTGAATCTTAGACAGAGAAGATAGATTGAATTGCTAAGTGACTATGACTGTGAGATTCTATATCATCCAGGAAAGGCTAATGTGGTTGCTGATGCTCTGAGTAGAAAGCAAGTCGAGTGGCATCTCTTAGGTCACAATGGAACTTAGTAGAGTAGATGAGTCAGTTTCACATTTCTATCCAGGAAGGAAAACCAGGATTTTTAGCCACATTGGGTATTCAATCAGATTTATTAACACGCATTCGTGATGCTCAAAGGCAAGATGGTAAACTGGGTCCAATTTGTGAGAAACCTGATGACTTCAGTCAACTGGGATATACACTTAGAGACGATGCAGTGTTATCTTTCAAAAGTAGAGTTTGTATACCTAAGGTGCCTACATTGTTGGAGGAGATTTTGCGAGAAGGACATCAATCTGGTTATACGGTCCACCCAGGTAGCACTAAGATGTATCAAACACTTAAACCTTTTTATCACTGGAATGGTATGAAAGGTGATATTGCAGAGTTTGTATCGAAGTGTTTGGTATGCCAGCAAGTAAAAATTGAGCATCAGAAGCCTAGTGGTAAACTACAACCGTTACCTATTCCAGAGTGGAAATGGGAGAAAGTTAGTATGGATTTTGTCACTGGACTTCCAAGGTCGCAAAAGGGAAATGAGTCAATTTGGATAATAGTAGACCGACTAGCTAAATCAGCTCATTTTCTACCAGTAAAGAAGACATTCTTTTTAGCCAGACTAGCAGAGATCTATGTGGAATAAATTGTGAGGTTGCATGGGGTTCCGAGTAGCATTGTCTCAGATCGTGATCCAAAATTTACTTCACATTTTTAGGATAGCTTGCATCAGGCATTGGGTACAAAACTACATTTCAGTACTGCTTATCATCCTCAGACAGATGGACAGTCAGAGAGAACTATACAAACACTAGAGGATATGTTGATATCATGTGTTTTGGATAGTCATCAATCATGGGAGAGATCATTGCCATTGATCGAGTCTGCTTATAATAATAGCTTCCATGCGAGTATTGGTATGGCACCATATGAGGCTTTGTATGGCAGACCATGTCGTACACCTCTATGTTGGGCAGAAGCTGAGAAACCACTGGTATTGGCCCTGAGTTAATTTTGGAAACCACTGAAAAATATAGGCTGATTAGAGATAAGATGAAAGCGGACCAAGACCGTCAAAAGAGTTATGCGGATCGTCGAAGACGTGATTTGGAATTCCAAGTGGGTAATCAAGTATTTATCAAGGTTCAACCTATGAAAGGTAAGATACGATTTGGGCAGTCAGGAAAGTTAAAGCCGCGCTTTATTGGTCCTTTTATGATTCTCGAGCGGGTTGGGAGTGTAGCTTATCGCTTAGAATTACCTCCAGAGTTGAAGCATGCGCACAAAGTTTTCCACGTATCGATGTTGAGGAAGTATCATCATGACCCATCTCACGTTGTGAACTTTGAACCATTAGAAATTCAAGAAGACATGAGTTATGAAGAAGAACCAATGCAGATATTGGAGACTAGAGTGAAAGAGCTCAGGAGAAAAACAATTCCCCTTGTTAAGATACTTTGGACGAATCATGGCGCCCAGGAAGCGACATGGGAGCTAGAGTCGGAGATGAAAAAGAAGTATCCCCACCTGTTTCAGGTAAATCTCTGAATTCGAGGACGAATTCTTTTTAAGGGAGGAGGAATTGTAACACCCATAATTAAAAGAAATATGGAATCAGATTTTGGGTTAAACTGATCAATTTGAAACTGTCTGTTTCAGGGGGATTTCTGATCGATTCAGAAGTTTGAGGTAAAATCTGTAAATAAGAAAAGTCCAGGGACTAAAGTGCAAAAAAGGGAAAAAAATGGGGGAATTCGAGTTCATCTATTCCGAAAACTGAGGGATAGTTTTTGGCAACTCGAATCTTCATGCTTTCAACCCTAATAACCCTTAATTATATACGTTTTGAAGCCCCGAGAATTTAGAAGCCGATTTTCCTATCATTTGAGATTTTTGGTTGGTCAGACTTTTCCGTATTAGTGCACTAGTTCTAGGTTATTTTCAGCCTTGGTGGGAGAGTGTGGAAGAATTAAGACTCGAGCTATACCTTGTTAGAAAGCTCTTGTTCATACGGATCCAACGCCACTGACATCTCATCAAACGGAAGTCGGAGTTAATCGGAATCTGATTGGTAAATATTTCGATTTTGTTAGTTCATAGTTAAATCAGGAATTCTAAACACCGGTTCTTGAACTTTTGTAACCGGTTTTGAGATGGTCTGTCAGTTTAGAATACTCGCCCGAAAACCGATTTGGATTTGGTTGAGTTTTGATTTTATTCGGTTACAATTTGCACCGGTTCGGCTTGTTTTAAACCGGTTCTGGAAAATCTAATACCTTATCATGAATGCTCTTGTAATTAGCTTTCTGATGGTGTATTTTACGGATTTTTCTGATAGACAGTTGATTTTAGGTGAATTAATTGGTGGTTTGGGACGTATCTAAAATTGTCGTTAACTACCCTTTCAGTCCGAAAATCTTTCCAGGTGAGTTCTAACTCCCTTATTAGTTATTATACATTTGTATAATATTTAGGAATATGATAGAAAGAAGATATGAATTATTTGTATGTTTGAATCCTGAAAATTAATTATTTGTTCTAGTATTACTATTCTGAATATAATGTGGTGATGAAATATGTTATTCTGTTAAGACCGATATCAGCATGCTATTGTGATTTAGCTAGCTCTATTGAGCAATCTGTGGCGGCCGGCATCGCCAACATATGTATTCCGTATTCTGTTAGTCTGTTAGTGATATTGAGGTCGGTTAATGAGGTGGACTGTACTTCCTTATCACCTCGTTAGGGGCCAGCAACCCTATCGAGTATATTATGTAAATATTGTGTTAGTATATGGTTTGGGTCGACCAATGCTGGGGTTGTACCATTCCGATGTGGCATTGCTGAATACTTGGTCGTTCTGTTCTGATGTTATTATTCTGTTTGATGAAATTATTCTGTTTGATGAAACTATTCTGTTCTGATGATTTGATTAAGTATTTCTGATAGTATATGTTTTGTTGTGATTTATTTTATAATTATTTAAATTGAAATTTATGTCTGTTGGTACCAACACGTGAACATTTTTTTGTGCGGGATCAGACCGTGTTGGTACTTGTTCGTCGGGTTTGTAGTCTTACTGGGCGGTTTTTTGCTCACATAAGTTCTTATTCCGTGCAGAGGGCATTGAGGAGGAGGAGCGTGTAGATGACGCTTAGAGTCTTTGTTAAGGTTGTAGCGCGAGACTTGGTAGTTCTTTCAGTATTTTAAATCACTTTTATTTCTCAGTTTTGGATTTTACGAAATTTCAGACTTTATGTATTTTGTGACTATTAGAAGTTTTCTATATTATTTTATTAAAGTTCAGAATTTATTTAAGAATTTTTGGGTCGTTACACCAGCAGTGACTTCCCACTCACAAACAGTAGCTAAACTCACCTTATATTGGGTCCACCGGACTAACAAAAACATCACGAGAGCTCTAGCTGCGATGGTTCACCATCTTGATCGTACGTACAACAAAAGGAAAAAAAATCAAATGCAAATAAACAAAACACTATACAAGTTCTTATACTTAAACCCATGGAAACATAGTCGCACATTTCACTTTCTCTTTCCTGGTCTAGAACTTCACGCTTTATGGTTACTACATAACATGTAGTCCCACTAAATTTGATGATATATGTTTTATTTCAACCTTCTTGTTAACCTATAAACATTCTGTTTGTGATTTGTTAATTTAATCTAAGTAACGGTAAAGAAGAGAAACTACCATTTGGCATGGATGAGTTGTTTGCGCTTCAAAGGATCCTTTAGCTTTCGACAAAACGTCATTGTTGTCATTTTTTTGCGTAATACTACTATTAAATGAGAATGTATTCATATCAAAATTGTTGTTGATTGAAATGTAATCAGCTTAATTAGTTGTTGATAGATCCTTACCGAGCAGTCCATTGCAGTTTCTACTTTTGATTATCTTCCACAAGTTTTAAGGCTTCGGTTTACTTCATGTATGCTTCCATTAAGTCACACCTCTACCATTATATATTTGCCTCTCTTCTTCACCCAGTTCCTACCATAAGATTTTTCCCAAAACCAACTAACCATTTGCACAAGCAACAAGGAATAAGATCTTATTTCTCTACTTCCCATTCTAATGAAATTTGGGCGATAAGAGTTGAACTGTTGATCTCGGGATGCTCTTCTCGAAAAACCCATTCTTGCGTTTTTACTACAAAATTTTATAGAGAACTGTTACTCAGAAAATATTTGAGATTGGATCGGACTGTTTTGAGTTTTCATGTTTCAGTACCAGGGTAGAAAGAATGAATAAGCAATGCTTTTTGGGTTTGTTAGGGTCAACATTCTCGTTCTTCTTTTTCTTTGTTGTCTCTTTCTTCTTCTGCAAGAAGTATGTGTTGTTATTAGTGACTGACTTAGCTCAAAATGTTTAGTACCCTTTATTATATTGTTGGTTTTTCTCTTTCTCTGAGGAAGTTCGAGAGCTTATGGAATTTCTCTTCTTCTTTCTCCTGGCTTCTTCTGCCTTCATCATTTTGTATCCTTCGATTTCCTTTTCCTTTTTGCCATCTATTACAAATTCAAGAATATGCACACAAGTATGAGATCACACCTTTTCATAAGGAGCCTTTTGTTATGTGATGTGAACAAATTCACCATTCATCTGCACAACTTACATTTAATATTTCAACTAATAATATGAAATAAACTATAATAACTAAATTTTACTTAACTTAAGAAATGCTCATGTTATCTGCTCGTAATTAAAGCAGCTCTCCTCTTGTAAGGAGATATGGGTTGTTTACAAGGATGCATTTAGTTCATATTTTAGCCAACAATATCCCCTGCATTAAAATTCACTCCAAGAACCCTAAACACAATCTATTTCCGAGGCTAGCATCAGGAAAATGGTAAACAAATCCAGTAAGTTTGAATAAAGGCAGATATATACCTCTTTAAACATAGGGGGAAATGACCGAGACGAGCATATCTAGCAAAGCTACTTAGTGTGATGATTGCAATCAAGTAGAAGCCTGATGACAAATAACATAGTCAGACTATATCAAGAATCGCAGACCAGAAATATTAAAATAAGCCCAAAGATTCCAACGGTTCTTAGCAATGCGGACTCCTCATGAAGCATTTTAGTAAGGTGACCAAAGTTTTGCTTAACCAGTGTTGGTGCAACAAAGGTTTAGTGCAAGTCATTCTATGCGCTGGTTAAAAAGCTGAAATATGTTCTAAACAGCCAGCTATGGTTTCACAATCCAATCAGCCTGATAGACATGAGCAGAAATGTAGAATACTGATTCTCTGCAAAGATATTATGCAAGCTTAAGAGTATGTAGACTCCCCAAAAACAAAGGGTGATGACCAAATAGAAGCAAGAGTGAGTGGAGTTAGTATACAAACGAACCTTCACCCATCAACAATATTTTATTGGTGGAAGCTCTCCATACCTTCCGTATTTTCTTCAGTGTCAATGCTTTCCACAATCTTTATTTATTTCTAATCTATTAGGAGGAAAGTCGGGAAAAGAGGATTTTCATACCCGTACTATCTGCACCGTGGATTTTCATACCTGGACAATTTCGTAGGGTATTTTACAACTTAAACTTCAATAAAATTTGAATCTCATACCTATACTTGATACAACGTGCAAAAATCGGAGTCAATCTAACGGGTGTTAGTCAACTCCGTTACGGTGCTGAGTCATCGTACACGTGTACGCTGACGTGTATCAAAACGACGTCATTTTCATACCCGTACTGTTTGCGCCGTGGATTTTCATACCTGGACAATATCGTAGGGTATTTTACAACCTAAACTTCAATAAAATTTGAATCTCATACCCTATACTTGATACAACGTGCAAAAATCGGAGTCAATCTAACGGGTGTTAGTCAACTCCGTTACGGTGCCGTATCGAAACGACGTCGTTTTGATATGTGTTCTCAAAGTTTTAATTTTTTTTGCAAAATTGGGGACTCGAACCCGCGAGCCGTAGTCACATGAGAAGCACCGAATAACAACTGATCCCACAACGTTCATCGAGTATTCCTCAATCTTTTTAACTTATAAACCCAAAGTGTTGTGTGTTTGGAAATAATTAAAAAGATTGAGGAATACTCGATGAACGTTGTGGGATCAGTTGGTATTCGGTGCTTCTCATGTGACTACGGCTCGCGGGTTCAAGTCCCTAGTTTTGCAAAAAAATTTAAAACTTTGAGAACACATATCAAAACAACGTCGTTTCGATACGGCACCGTAACGGAGTTGACTAACACCCGTTAGATTGACTCCGATTTTTGCACGTTGTATCAAGTATAGGGTATTAGATTCAAATTTTATTGAAGTTTAGGTTGTAAAATACCCTACAAAATTGTCCAGGTATGAAAATTCATGGCGCAGACAGTATGGGTATGAAAACGACGTCATTTTCATACACGTCAGCGTACACGTGTACGATGACTCAGCACCGTAACGGAGTTGACTAACAGCCGTTAGATTGACTCCGATTTTTGCACGTTGTATCAACTATAGGTATGAGATTCAAATGTTATTGAAGTTTAGGTTGTAAAATACCTTACGAAATTGTCCAGGTATGAAAATCCACGGTGCAGATAGTACGGGTATGAAAATCCCCTTTTCCCGAGGAAAGTCTCAGTATCATAGACATACATAGTTCTTTTGCTCAGCTTGGCAAAGTATTTATCATAGACATACATAGTCCCATTTAAAGACAAAGTTTACAAGATATCAACAAATGGATATAATAACAGAATACTTTCTTTAAGAAAATTCAATAAAAATACGTGAAATGAGGCTAAGAGCCACCAGCAACGAAAAAATCATATGCACTACCCTTGAAACCATCAAAGACACTTATCTCTACTTTCTGAAAGTTGGAGAGAAATCAGAATCCTTTGCATAAAAATGAGATACAAATAAAAGTTTGAAACTGAGAAGAGAAACAAAGATGCACTCAACCTAGCATCCCGCTGGTTGTTTAGTCCTTGGCTAGGGTAAGTGACCATGTATTTCTAACCTAGCAAGAAATCAACTAGTTTTACCTTCAGCGGAGTCAACAAAAATAACTTCAATCAAGATAAAAACAGAAGCACTACGAAGAGAAAGAAAAGTCGAACCATAGTATACTGATAACGCATGAGATATGTGAAGGTATCATCACCACTGCAAACAGTTCCGGGCTATCAAATCTCTCCAAACAGTCAAGTAAGAAATATGGGATATACACAAAAACATGTAAGTGATTTACAAGACGCTTATTAGCAGATCCTGGCTTCTTCTGTCTAGCATCATTCCATAAAACTTCAATATCAGGGCCAAAACGAATGACTAACTAATCCCGATATTTTCACCAATAAGTCACTTTTTCAAATTCTTCTGAAATGTAAACATAAGTAACGAGAATAAGTGATAGATTTGGAGGAAACCTTAGTAGTCGAATAGTTTCTCTCCAATTTTATTCATTAGCCAATAGGTTTATTTTTACAAAGATATTACGTGCATAGCAAGTTCTTTACATTTATGATAATAGTAAATCTGCCTATTTAACAATAAGAAGATATACACAAAAGTTAACTTTCCTAATAATAATAAGGATATATACTCAACTCGATCGAGTAATCCCGAGATCTCTCATCCACCGTTGATCTTCCGATCTACGCTCCTCTTTCTCCCAATACCTCCGGCAAGCTCATACGTGATAACACGTGTGAGATTGGACAAATCTTCAAGATAGCGGCTTTATACCCGGCCGTCGGGTCATCATCGACGTTTATACCCGGTCGTAGAGTCATCAACGGTGGAAGATACATCTTTTGTAGTTGTGTATTTCCATCGATTTAAAATCACAAGTTTTGGTCGCTGTTCGAACTTCTTGTTCATGAAGAAACTTGTGTAGTAGTCATGGTCGAATTCGAATTCGAATTCGTCACCGCCGGATCAGCAGTGTATCTGTCAGAATCATCTTTGTGGCTTCCATCTTTTTCGTAGTTAAACAAAAACCACATGAAAACTGGTTAAAAACCAAACATAACCATATGGTTTTGTTGACCATCCTTACTGTGACACCCGGTTTTTACTTCAATAACAAGGCATGTCACGAGCTAACTTATAACTCAAGTAACCCATACTTAACCGAAAATAACTAACATTTTCCTTTAATTCAAATTAAACGTCTTCTAATCCATAAAATGAATAAATGTTCCAGATTATCCAATAAAATAAAATAAATAAACGCAAACTCCGAAAACCAACACCAACTGACAAACTCCGGCCACTACTCCGCATCATTACCTGCAAGAGAAAGAGAGGGATGAGGAATCTAAGATTACTCAGCGAAGGCAAGCCTTAGGGCTCACGAATTCTCCATATATAAACATATCTAGAATCACAAAGTGTAAACCTAAGACAAGCACGCAATCACGTGTCAAAGACACACACACATCAAACAAATGAGACTACGTCCCATAACCACTACCACAAGGGCAGACAGGATACGAACGTATAACACACGCCGTCTACCCATACATATTGGATTCCTCGTGCCTAAGCAACTTCTTCCGTGCAACCGGATCCCTCGTGCCTCTTGCACTTCTTCCGTACAATTCATACTCGTCGGCTCGTCAGCCATCCTGATCTATTCGGAAACCGCGTCCATAGACCATCACACAACTACAAGGATCTCTCTTGGCAGGACTCTCCATGGCACACTAACTCCTCACGCAAACAATTTATTTTTATCACACAAACATGCATTTCACGAATCACACAACCTGCATTAAAATATTCATTTTAATTTTTATCTCTAAGATACTAGTCTTTTTCTTTAAACTTTAAATCATATAATATTTATATACTTATAAAATATTAATACATGCAACCACACAAATACGGTTACTCATATATATGTAACTCGCAGATATACTCGGCTTAACCCTAGACTAAGTAATCAACTAGACATATTCATATACGAAAGAAAACACTATCGATCCCGTCCTCACCTTAGCAAATTCGGTTGGATTACTGGGCTTAAGACTAACAACAACGGGAATCCGATTCTACAACGGTCTTAATCTACAATGGTTTAAATTAACCGATCAAAAATTATATTCCAATAATAATCTATGATTTAATCTAATACCAAAACTCTATTTAATTGTTTAGGTATTTTTCCAATTAAATTAATTAGATTTAGTTTAATAATTAAGTCAAACAAAAATATAATAATTTAATAATACCACAATTTAATCCAAGATCTCAATGTAAGATCTCAATGTTTCGATTTCAATTATCCTAATTTATATCCACCATCACTTGCGTTTAGTTTAATACACTATCCCAAAAACACCACAATTTAATAATCCAAGGTAACATAATTACGTTTGACTTAATACCAAACTCAACCGAGACTAATCTTCACGAAGCCACCACTGTTACACGTGACTAACAAACCAAAGTCATCTCATGCTTCCTCAATTATTAAGTTCGGTTTAAGTGCTCAACTATACTTGGGATTCTATAGTTTAGACTGGTTTAAGGTATCGGTTCAATAATCAAAACAAACAACAACTATTGACAGGAACACGAGGACATGTTTGGCCGTTTACCTCTCTGCAATTTCCTCGACGGTTTGACATGGCGGACTGAGCGGCGCAGTGGAGGGTTAGGTAGCACGGATCTGCGATGGTTCAACCCCAAGTATTAGATTGATTCAACAATCCATAACAAAACAATGATTGAAACAATCCATAACAAAACAATCCTAGGACCCGTCACAATCCGTAGTCATTTGACTCTTTTGTCAAAAAAATTTTCTAAGCCGATTTGGTCTTGTTGTTTTCCCAAAGTCGAGGGTACCAATTCGCAACTCTTTTATAGGATTCGAGCCCCTGTCCTAGGACCCGTCACAATCCGGAGTCATTTGACTCTTTTGTCATAAATTCTTTCTAAGCCGATTTGGTCTTGTTGTTTTTCCAAAGCCGAGGGTACCAATTCGCAACTCTTTTATAGGTTTCGAACCCCTGTCCTAGGACCCGTCACAATCCGAAGTCATTTGACTCTTTTGTCATAAATTCTTTCTAAACCGATTTGGTCTTGTTGTTTTTCCAAAGCCGAGGGTACCAATTCGCAACTCTTTTATAGGATTCGAGCCCCTGTCCTAGGACCGGTCACAATCCGGAGTCATTTGATTCTTTTGTTATAAATTCTTTCTAAGCCGATTTGGTCTTGTTGTTTTTCCAAAGTCGAGGGTACCAATTCGCAACTCTTTTATAGGATTCGAGCCCCTGTCCTAGCACCCGTCACAATCCGGAGTCATTTGACTCTTTTGTCATAATTGTTTTCTAAGCCGATTTGGTCTTGTTGTTTTCCCAAAGTCGAGGGTACCATTTCGCAACTCTTTTATAGGATTCGAGCCCCTGTCCTAGGACCCGTCACAATCCGGAGTCATTCGACTCGTTTGTCATAAATTCTATCTAGGCCGATTTGGTCTTGTTGTTTTTCCAAAGCCGAGGGTACCAATTCGCAACTCTTTTATAGGATTCGAGCCCTTGTCCTAAGACCCGTCGCAATCCAGAGTCATTTGACTCTTTTGTCATAAATGTTTTCTAAGCCGATTTGGTCTTGTTGTTTTCCAAAGCCGAGGGTACCAATTCGCAACTCTTTTATAGGATTCGAGCCCCTGTCCGAGGACCCGTCACAATCCGGAGTCATTTGACTCTTTTGTCATAAATGTTTTCTAAGCCGATTTGGTCTTGTTGTTTTTCCAAAGCCGAGGGTACCAATTCGCAACTCTTTTATAGGATTCGAGCCCCTGTCCTAGGACCCGTCACAATCCGGAGTCATTTGACTCTTTTGTCATAAATTCTTTCTAAGCCGATTTGGTCTTGTTGTTTTTCCAAAGCCGAGGGTACCTATTTGCAACTCTTTTATAGGATTCGAGCCCTTGTCCTAGGACCCGTCCCAATCCGGAGTCATTTGACTCTTTTGCCATAAATGTTTTCTAAGCCGATTTGGTCTTGTTGTTCTTCCCAACCCGAGGGTTACCAATTCGCAACTCTTTTATAGGATTCGAGCCCCTGTCCTAGGACCCGTCACAATCCGGAGTCATTTGACTCTTTTGTCATATATTTTTCCAAGCCGATTTGGTCTTGTTGTTTTTCCAAAGCCGAGGGTACCAATTCGCAACTCTTTTATAGGAATCGAGCCCTTGTCCTAGGACCCGTCACAATCCGGAGTCATTTGACTCTTTTGTCATAAATGTTTTCTAAGCCGATTTGGTCTTGTTGTTTTTCCAAAGCCGAGGGTACCAATTCGCAACTCTTTTATAGGATTCGAGCCCCTGTCCTAGGACCCGTCACAATCAGGAGTCATTTGACTCTTTTGTCATAAATGTTTTCTAAGCCGATTTTGTCTTGTTGTTTTTCCAAAGCCGAGGGTACCAATTCGCAACTCTTTATAGGATTCGAGCCCCTGTCCTAGGACCCGTCACAATCAGGAGTCATTTGACTCTTTTGGCATAAATGTTTTCTAAGCCGATTTGGTCTTGTTGTTTTTCCAAATCCGAGGGTACCAATTCGCAACTCTTTTATAGGATTCGAGCCCCTGTCCTAGGACCCGTCACAATCCGGAGTCATTCGACTCTTTTGTCATAAATTCTTTCTAAGCCGATTTGGTCTTGTTGTTTTTCCAAAGCCGAGGGTACCAATTCGCAACTCTTTTATATGATTCGAGCCCCTGTCCTAGGACCCGTCACAATCAGGAGTCATTTGACTCTTTTGTCATAAATGTTTTCTAAGCCGATTTGGTCTTGTTGTTTTTCCAAAGCCGAGGGTACCAATTCGCAACTCTTTTATAGGATTCGAGCCCCTGTCCTAGGACCCGTCACAATCAGGAGTCATTTGACTCTTTTGTCATAAATGTTTTCTAAGCCGATTTGGTCTTGTTGTTTTTCCAAATCCGAGGGTACCAATTCGCAACTCTTTTATAGGATTCAAGCCCCTGTCCTAGGACACGTCACAATCCGGAGTCATTCGACTCTTTTGTCATAAATTCTTTCTAAGCCGATTTGGTCTTGTTGTTTTTCCAAAGCCGAGGGTACCTATTTGCAACTCTTTTATAGGATTCGAGCCCTTGTCCTAGGACCCGTCACAATCCGGAGTCATTTGACTCTTTTGTCATAAATGTTTTCTAAGCCGATTTGGTCTTGTTGTTCTTCCAAAGCCGAGGGTTACCAATTCGCAACTCTTTTATAGGATTCGAGCCCCTGTCCTAGGACCCGTCACAATCTGGAGTCATTTGACTCTTTTGTCATATATTTTTCCAAGCCGATTTGGTCTTGTGGTTTTTCCAAAGCCGAGGGTACCAATTCGCAACTCTTTTATAGGAATCGAGCCCCTGTCCTAGGACCCGTCACAATCTGGAGTCAATTGACTCTTTTGTCATAAATTCTTTCTAAGCCGATTTGGTCTTGTTGTTTTTCCAAAGCCGAGGGTACCAATTCGCAACTCTTTTATAGGATTCGAGCCCCTGTCCTAGCACCCGTCACAATCCGGAGTCATTTGACTCTTTTGTCATAATTGTTTTCTAAGCCGATTTGGTCTTGTTGTTTTCCCAAAGTCGAGGGTACCATTTCGCAACTCTTTTATAGGATTCGAGCCCCTGTCCTAGGACCCGTCACAATCCGGAGTCATTCGACTCGTTTGTCATAAATTCTATCTAGGCCGATTTGGTCTTGTTGTTTTTCCAAAGCCGAGGGTACCAATTCGCAACTCTTTTATAGGATTCGAGCCCTTGTCCTAAGACCCGTCGCAATCCAGAGTCATTTGACTCTTTTGTCATAAATGTTTTCTAAGCCGATTTGGTCTTGTTGTTTTCCAAAGCCGAGGGTACCAATTCGCAACTCTTTTATAGGATTCGAGCCCCTGTCCGAGGACCCGTCACAATCCGGAGTCATTTGACTCTTTTGTCATAAATGTTTTCTAAGCCGATTTGGTCTTGTTGTTTTTCCAAAGCCGAGGGTACCAATTCGCAACTCTTTTATAGGATTCGAGCCCCTGTCCTAGGACCTGTCACAATCCGGAGTCATTTGACTCTTTTGTCATAAATTCTTTCTAAGCCGATTTGGTCTTGTTGTTTTTCCAAAGCCGAGGGTACCTATTTGCAACTCTTTTATAGGATTCGAGCCCTTGTCCTAGGACCCGTCCCAATCCGGAGTCATTTGACTCTTTTGCCATAAATGTTTTCTAAGCCGATTTGGTCTTGTTGTTCTTCCCAAGCCGAGGGTTACCAATTCGCAACTCTTTTATAGGATTCGAGCCCCTGTCCTAGGACCCGTCACAATCCGGAGTCATTTGACTCTTTTGTCATATATTTTTCCAAGCCGATTTGGTCTTGTTGTTTTTCCAAAGCCGAGGGTACCAATTCGCAACTCTTTTATAGGAATCGAGCTCTTGTCCTAGGACCCGTCACAATCCGGAGTCATTTGACTCTTTTGTCATAAATGTTTTCTAAGCCGATATGGTCTTGTTGTTTTTCCAAAGCCGAGGGTACCAATTCGCAACTCTTTTATAGGATTCGAGCCCCTGTCCTAGGACCCGTCACAATCAGGAGTCATTTGACTCTTTTGTCATAAATGTTTTCTAAGCCGATTTGGTCTTGTTGTTTTTCCAAAGCCGAGGGTACCAATTCGCAACTCTTTATAGGATTCGAGCCCCTGTCCTAGGACCCGTCACAATCAGGAGTCATTTGACTCTTTTGGCATAAATGTTTTCTAAGCCGATTTGGTCTTGTTGTTTTTCCAAATCCGAGGGTACCAATTCGCAACTCTTTTATAGGATTCGAGCCCCTGTCCTAGGACCCGTCACAATCCGGAGTCATTCGACTCTTTTGTCATAAATTCTTTCTAAGCCGATTTGGTCTTGTTGTTTTTCCAAAGCCGAGGGTACCAATTCGCAACTCTTTTATAGGAATCGAGCCCTTGTCCTAGGACCCGTCACAATCCGGAGTCATTTGACTCTTTTGTTATAAATGTTTTCTAAGCCGATATGGTCTTGTTGTTTTTCCAAAGCCGAGGGTACCAATTCGCAAATCTTTTATAGGATTCGAGCCCCTGTCCTAGGACCCGTCACAATCAGGAGTCATTTGACTCTTTTGTCATAAATGTTTTCTAAGCCGATTTGGTCTTGTTGTTTTTCCAAAGCCGAGGGTACCAATTCGCAACTCTTTATAGGATTCGAGCCCCTGTCCTAGGACCCCTCACAATCAGGAGTCATTTGACTCTTTTGGCATAAATGTTTTCTAAGCCGATTTGGTCTTGTTGTTTTTCCAAATCCGAGGGTACCAATTCGCAACTCTTTTATAGGATTCGAGCCCTTGTCCTAGGACCCGTCACAATCCGGAGTCATTCGACTCTTTTGTCATAAATTCTTTCTAAGCCGATTTGGTCTTGTTGTTTTTCCAAAGCCGAGGGTACCAATTCGCAACTCTTTTATATGATTCGAGCCCCTGTCCTAGGACCCGTCACAATCAGGAGTCATTTGACTCTTTTGTCATAAATGTTTTCTAAGCCGATTTGGTCTTGTTGTTTTTCCAAAGCCGAGGGTACAAATTCGCAACTCTTTTATAGGATTCGAGCCCCTGTCCTAGGACCCGTCACAATCAGGAGTCATTTGACTCTTTTGTCATAAATGTTTTCTAAGCCGATTTGGTCTTGTTGTTTTTCCAAATCCGAGGGTACCAATTCGCAACTCTTTTATAGGATTCAAGCCCCTGTCCTAGGACCCGTCACAATCCGGAGTCATTCGACTCTTTTGTCATAAATTCTTTCTAAGCCGATTTGGTCTTGTTGTTTTTCCAAAGCCGAGGGTACCTATTTGCAACTCTTTTATAGGATTCGAGCCCTTGTCCTAGGACCCGTCACAATCCGGAGTCATTTGACTCTTTTGTCATAAATGTTTTCTAAGCCGATTTGGTCTTGTTGTTCTTCCAAAGCCGAGGGTTACCAATTCGCAACTCTTTTATAGGATTCGAGCCCCTGTCCTAGGACCCGTCACAATCTGGAGTCATTTGACTCTTTTGTCATATATTTTTCCAAGCCGATTTGGTCTTGTGGTTTTTCCAAAGCCGAGGGTACCAATTCGCAACTCTTTTATAGGAATCGAGCCCCTGTCCTAGGACCCGTCACAATCTGGAGTCAATTGACTCTTTTGTCATAAATTCTTTCTAAGCCGATTTGGTCTTGTTGTTTTTCCAAAGCCGAGGGTACCAATTCGCAACTCTTTTATAGGATTCGAGCCCCTGTCCTAGGACCCGTCACAATCCGGAGTCATTTGACTCTTTTGTTATAAATTCTTTCTAAGCCGATTTGGTCTTATTGTTTTCTCAATGTCGAGGGTACCAATTCGCAACTCTTTTATAGGATTCGAGCCCCTGTTCTAGGACCCGTCACAATCCGGAGTCATTTGACTCTTTTGTCATAAATGTTTTCTAAGCCGATTTGGTTTTGTTGTTTTACCAAAGCCGAGGGTACCAATTCGCAACTCTTTTATAGGATTCGAGCCCCTGTCCTAGGACCCGTCACAATCCGGAGTCATTTGACTCTTTTGTCATAAATTCTTTCTATGCCGATTTGGTCTTGTTGTTTTCCCAAAGCCGAGGGTACCAATTTGCAACTCTTTTATAAGATTCGAGCCCCTGTCCTAGGACCCGTCAAACTCTTTTGTCATAAATTCTTTCTAAGCCGATTTGGTCTTGTTGTTTTCTTAAAGTCGAGGGTACCAATTCGCAACTCTTTTATAGGATTCGAGCCCCTGTCCTAGGACCCGTCACAATATGGAGTCATTTGACTCTTTTGTCATAATTGTTTTCTAAGCCGATTTGGTCTTGTTGTTTTTCCAAAGCCGAGGGTACCAATTCGCAACTCTTTTATAGGATTCGAGCCCCTGTCCTAGGACCCGTCACAATCCGGAGTCATTTGACTCTTTTGTCATAAATTCTTTCTAAGCCGATTTGGTCATGTTGTTTTTCCAAAGTCGAGGGTACCAATTCGCAACTCTTTTATAGGATTCGAGCCCTTGGCCTAGGACCCGTCACAATCCGGAGTCATTAGATTCTTTTGTCATAAATTCTTTCTAAGCCGATTTGGTCTAGTTGTTTTTCCAAAGCCGAGGGTACTGTGAGACCCCATCGCGGACGTCTCGGCGTCCGGCGGCCACGGTCACACGTTCGTGCCTCTTCCCGGCCGAACCTCTATATTTTTCGCGATTTAACATAGAATTGCCTTTACGAGGCTTAATTCTATAATCACTTTCTTATTACCCAGCGGAAGTCTTTCTACCCTTGGTTTAATTCCAACCATCCCTTGTACCGGTTTGATCGTCTTTGTCCCTTAGACTTTAGATCAATCATTTACTCGGCCAAGGCATGCAATTTGTTCGCTAACCATTCTAAGTCTAACGATTGCATAATCCGTTATCCTAATTTCAACGGCCAATTCCTAAACGTCTAGCTTAACTAATAACTTAGATTCGTTTACATACCTTGGCCAACATGCGGATTCGATTCCTCTTCGATCCGACCATTGATCCTCCCCTTAGCCCTTTTGTTCCCTTATTCCATTCGTACAACGATTCTTAACCAATTGATGGACCAATCTCCATCGTTACTTAACCATACATCCAACCAACCCCACTGGTCTAAGTCCCCCGATAGAGATTGGGGATCGTACGTTTCCCTTGGTTCACGGTGGCCGAATCAAGCTCTTGGCTCATTGGTCCATCCGTCCTCCAAACGTACGCCCCTTCGGTTTCATAGTGGACGATCAAGCCCTCGGCTTAACGAACCATCCATGTTTCCAATTCGGCGTTTATCACTACGACCGCCCACGGTGTATTAACCGTTTACCCGTCCGGTCTATGGTGGTCGGAAAAGCCTTCGGCTTATCGATCCATCCATGCGATCCGAACAATATCATTATCACACCCAAGGGTCTGTGGATTCATCCATCGGATTATCGTAGGCTAGCCCATGAAATCATTCGTCCGTCGGCTGTTGGTGTCGGATCCCGCACCAGTAGACCGGGACCAACCAAAGATTGCCACGTAATCAGGATGAAGGCCCGCAAAGGATAAGGCCCATTAAACCCATGGTTTACAGGATATAATCGAAGTGTGCATCATCACGAAGGGAGCTCGAAGTGGTCCCATTTCGGGATGTGACCCGGGATCAAAGTCAGGACGGTTCAAAGTAATTTGGGCCAAAAGGCCAGGCCCATGAAGATCAGAGTCAATTTAAATTCAAACGTTGAGCATTAAACTCGAAGACCAAAACGGACACATTTAAGAGAGAATAATTGTATTTAATTGGGAGTTAAATGTCGTTTGTTAGTATAAATAATAAGGCCAAAGAACCATGTAAGGGACACGCAATTTTTCTAGCAAATATACCATAATCATTTCCATTGCAATTCATAGCTTTTCCATATCATATTTTTGTCCTCAAGAATAGCCGTTCCCACTAAATAAACAAATATTCGAGTGTGTGAATCCGACGTCCACATTTTGGCGCCGTCTGTGGGGAGAAGAAGATTCTTGAGTTGTCAGATTTCTCTCACTACATTTCCGAGATAAGCAGCAATGTCTGGAGCAAGCATCCCTGACTCGTCAGTAGCTGAAACACTCAAGGCCATGCAGCAAACCATGTCAGAAATGTCGCAGAAGTTCTCGGATGTGGAAAAAGCTGTGGACACGCTTAAAACAACCCAGGTATCTCTTGGTCAAAGCGTCAATACTATTCCATCTCGTGTTCGTTCTCTAGGTACAGGAAATACTGTGGGAGTCCGAAGAAGTATGTTCAGTACGCCAAACTCCCGTGTGCGAAATGAAACCAACGAACAAACAACTCCTAACCCAGCAATTCAACCGGTGGAAGAACAGACGCAGCTCGGAGATGAAGACCAGCTTGTAGATCAGTATGATCAAGAAAGCTTTGATCAGCTCGAAACCATGAGAAAGGTTAGCCAGGAACTAAGAGAAATGAAATCAAAATTCCACCAGGCCACCAGTTCGGAGCCGGACATCAACCGAGTCATCGAGGAAGCTAGGAGAACACCTTTCATCCCGCGAATTGCAAATTTGAGAATCAAGGATTCTCGGAAACTCAAACTAGACCCTTACAGTGGATTAGAAGACCCAAAGAGCTATCTCGCAGCTTTTCTGATTGCTGCTGGAAGAGTCGAATTGGATGAAGCTGACGAGGATGCAGGATACTGCAAACTCTTCTCGGAAAATCTTTGCGGTCAAGCATTAATGTGGTTCACCCAGCTGGAACCAGGCTCAATCAACAATTTCGACGAGTTGTCGGCTGTGTTCCTGAAACAATATTCTATCCTCATGGATAAAAGCGTTTCGGATGCTGACCTTTGGAATCTAACACAAGGGCCAAACGAGTCACTTAGAACTTTCATCACCAAATTCAAGGGGGTGCTGTCAAAACTCCCAAGAATCTCGCAGCAGTCAGCTTTATCTGCCCTACGAAAAGGTTTGTGGCATGACTCAAGGTTCAAAGAGGATCTAATACTTCACAAACCAGACACGATTCAAGACGCACTTTTTCGTGCAAATAACTGGATGGAAGTAGAAGACGAAAAATAGAGTTTTGCGAAAAGGAACAAACAAGCAAAACCAGCGGTCACCTTCCCTACCAAAAAGTTCGAGCCTAGGGAGAACCAAGGACCAAAAAAGTTCGGATCGCAACCCCTCAACAATACCGTCGGGAAACAATTTCAAGGAAAAGGAAGGTCGAACACTTGGATCCGTGACGAAAGTTTGTATTGTGACATCCATAAGGTAACCGGACACTTAACCAAAGACTGTAGTGTCCTCAAAAAACACCTCGCAGAGCTGTGGGCCAGTGGAGATCTTTCTAAATTCAAGATAGAAGATTTCGTGAAGAAATATCACGAAGCGAAGGATAACCCCAAAGATCAGAATTTAAAAAGACCTAGGCAATCCAACGAAGAAGAACCTAGAAGTTCGAAGGGAAAAATCAATGTGATCCTTGGAGGTTCCAAACTTTGCCGAGATACGATCAGTGCCATAAAGAAGCATAGGCGAAATGTTTTACTTAAAGCGAATTTGGGCGAAGAAATTGACTTCCAAGGAGCGTCAATATCATTTGACGAAGAAGAAACACGTCACCTCGAAAGGCCTCATGATAACGCCCTAGTCATTACCCTAGACGTTGCCAACTTCAAAGTATCGAGAATTCTCATTGATACGGGCAGTTCGGTCGACTTAATCTTTTTAGGTACTTTGGAAAGGATGGGAATCAGTCGGGCAGACATAGTGGGACCTCCGTCTCCTTTGGTGGCATTCACAAGCGAGTCGGCCATGTCTCTCGGGACGATCAAGCTGCCAGTTCTTGCCAAAAATGTGTCAAAGATAGTAGATTTTGTTGTTTTTGATAAACCGGCAGCCTACAACATCATCCTTGGGACTCCATGGATTTATCAAATGAAGGCAGTCCCCTCGACATATCATCAATGCATCAAATTTCCAACTCCTAGTGGAGTGGAAACAATTCGAGGAAGTCAAGAAGCTTCACGAACGTGTTATCTGACCAGTCATCGACTGAAGATTCAATAGGAATTAACGGAACCTGCGAAGAAGGGAATAATTCCAAGATTTCCTAGTGGGCAGAAAGAGGATGATGTAATAATCGAAGTAGTATTAGAAGAAGACAAACCAGATCGGAAAGTCCGAATTGGAGCTACTTTGACTGGCGAAATAAAAGAAGCTTTGATCGAACTTCTAAGGAAAAACAAAACGTCATTTGCATGGTCAGCGGCGGATATGCCCGGTATAGATCCAGGCATAATTTGCCACAAACTGAACGTGGATCCAAGTTTCAAGCCTGTAAAACAAAAAAGAAGAAAACTCGGAGTAGAGCGAGCAAAGGCAGTAAATGATGAAGTGGACAAACTATTAAAAATAGGATCTATAAGGGAAGTACAGTACCCAGAGTGGGTAGCAAACACTGTCGTGGTCAAAAAGAAAAATGGAAAAGACAGGGTGTGTATCGACTTCACCGATCTCAATACAGCATGTCCGAAAGATAGTTTCCCGCTCCCGCATATAGACCGGCTCGTGGAATCTACCGCTGGGAATGAATTATTAACCTTCATGGACACCTTCTCGGGTTATAATCAAATAATGATGGATCCTGAAGACCAAGAAAAGACGTCATTTATCACGGACAGAGGTACTTATTGTTATAAAGTGATGCCTTTTGGTTTAAAAAACGCAGGTGCAACTTATCAACGGTTGGTCAATAAAATGTTCCATGAGCATCTCGGGAAGACGATGGAAGTCTACATAGATGATATGTTGGTTAAGTCTTTGAAAAAAGAGGATCACATTAAGCATTTGGAGGAGTGTTTCGAAATTCTCAACCAATATCAAATGAAGCTGAACCCGGCAAAGTGCACTTTCGGAGTTCCATCCGGAGAATTTCTTGGTTATATTGTGACAAAAAGAGGAATTGAAGCTAATCCAAACCAAATCAATGCCTTTCTAAACATGCCATCTCCGAAGAACTTCAAGGAAGTACAGCGTTTGACTGGTCGAATTGCAGCCCTAAACCGATTTATTTCAAGATCAACGGACAAATCTTTACCTTTTTATCAAATTCTTAAGGGAAACAAAGGGTTCCTTTGGGATGAGAAGTGTGAAGAAGCTTTCGGACAACTTAAAGCATACCTCACCACTCCACCAGTGTTGTCTAAACCCGAAGTGGACGAGAAGCTCTATTTGTATGTTTTAGTGTCAAAACATGCAGTTAGTGGAGTCTTGGTCCGGGAGGACCGCGGAGAGCAAAAGCCGATTTACTACATAAGTAAGTCAATGACAGATCCAGAAACAAGGTACACAATGATGGAAAAACTCGCACTTGCAGTAGTAACTTCGGCCCGGAAGCTACGTCCATACTTCCAATCTCATCCAATCGAAGTGTTAACCAACCAGCCACTCCGAACAATACTTCATAGTCCAAATCAGTCCGGACGATTGGCAAAGTGGGCAGTGGAACTGAGTGAATATGATATAGAATATAAAAGCCGGGTCAGCATGAAGGCTCAGGTTTTGGCAGATTTCCTAACCGAACTACCAGTGCTGGGCACACCGGAGCAACCAGAGAATCAAACTTGGAAACTATATGTAGACGGATCTTCATCAAAACAAGGATCCGGGGTAGGAGTCAAGTTGGAATCTCCAACATCGGAAATTCTTGAACAATCATTCCGTTTGTTGTTTAATGCTTCTAACAATGAGGCAGAGTATGAGGCACTAATTGCCGGACTTCGACTGGCACAAGGGGTTGGAGCTGAAGAAGTGGTTGCTTATTGTGATTCACAGTTAGTAGTTAATCAGTTCAATGGCGATTATGAAGCGAAAGACCTGAGAATGGAAGCATACCTCGAAGTAGTGAAAGATCTTTCCAAAGACTTCAAGAAATTCGAACTAATTCGCATACCTCGAGGAGAAAACACAACCGCAGATGCACTTGCCGCATTAGCGTCAACATCAGATCCTGAACTAAAAAGAATCATTCCGGTTGAATGTATCGCGGAACGAAACATTAAAACTAACAAAGAAGTTCTCGTTGTTACAAGATCTCGAGCAGCAGCGCGTGAACGTGGTGAGCCCGTGGTCGAGCTGCGACCTGTTAAACGGAGGAGGTCGAAAAAGCACAACAAGGAGCCAGATATACTTCCAGAAACTGTTATAGAGACGGAACCGTTAATCGAAGACGACCATCCCGAACCAGACCTTGAACCAAATGAACATCCCGAACCGGAACCACGAGTATTTCATGAGATTGACCAAATTCCGGCTAAAGATTGGGGGGCTGATTGGAGGGAGCCAATAAAGCACTACATCATGACAGGTGAGCTCCCGAAAAATAAGTGGCAAGCCAGGAAAATGAGAATCGTTAGCGCGAAATTTTGTCTATCGAAAGATGCGTTGTATAAGCGAGGTGTCAGCGACCCCTACCTATTGTGCATTTTTGGGCCCGAAGTCGAAATCCTCGTGAGAGAAGTACACGAAGGTCTGTGTGGGAGTCATGCGTCGGGAAGGGCCATGGCTTTTAAAATAAAAAGGATGGGCTATTATTGGCCCACTATGATCGCAGATTGTGTCAAGTTCGCTCAAAGGTGTAAACGTTGTCAACTCCATGCACCGTTGATCCATCAATCTTCGGAGTTATTCTCCTCCATCTCTGCCCCGTACCCATTTATGAGGTGGTCGATGGATATCATTGGACCATTGCACAGATCAACTCGAGGAGTACAATACCTTTTGGTCTTAACGGATTATTTTTCAAAGTGGATTGAAGCTGAAGCATATGCTAGCATCAAAGATTCGGCGGTGAATACTTTCATTTGGAAGAATATCATATGCCGACATGGGGTTCCATACGAGATAGTTACTGCTAATGGGCCACAATTCATTTCGCACGAATTTGAAGCTTTTTGTTCGGAATGGGGAATCAAGGTCAGTTATTCTACTCCACGGTATCCACAAGGAAATGGCCAAGCCGAAGCTGCGAACAAAACAATTTTGAGCAATCTCAAAAAACGCTTGAGTCACCTAAAGGGAGGGTGGTATGATGAACTCCAACCCGTCCTATGGGCTTATCGAACAACCCCTAGGCGACCTACTGGAGAAACCCCTTTCTCTCTAGTTTATGGCATGGAAGCAGTTGTACCGGCTGAACTCAACGTACCTGGCCTTCGCCGAACAGAAGCACCATTGAATGAGGAGGAGAATTCAGCAATGCTCGACGACTCGCTGGATACCATTAATGAAAGACGAGATCAAGCCTTAATTCGGATACAAAATTACCAGCAGGCAGCAGCTCGATACTACAATTCCAAAGTCAAAAGTAGGCCAATCTTTGTAGGAGACTATGTGCTAAGGCGAGTTTTCGACAATAAAAAGGAAGAAGGCGCAGGCAAACTCGACATTAATTGGGAAGGACCTTATATTGTTACCGAAGTGGTTCGAAATGGTGTTTATAGGTTGAAAGACTTAGAAGGCAGTCCATTCCAGCGACCTTGGAACGTGATCAATCTAAAGAAGTTTTATGTTTAATAATACGCATTTTATTATGTACATGAACTACGGTGTGGCTTGATCCCGAAATGGGTACGTAGGCAGCTCGAAAACGAGTTCAGCTATTAATGAAAATTTGTTTTTATTTCTTAAAGAGAAAAAATTCGACTATGCGAACGTACAAGGCAAATAAGATTCGACTAGGCGAATGCACAAAAACTGGAAGCAAAACATTTATTCAAACGAACGAGACAAAGTGTCGATCTTCGCACACTTCGAGTTAGGAAAACCCTCCCGGAGAACAGAACACTTGAACTCCTTGACCTGCGAGGTCAAGAACTGGCATCATACAATCCGGGATACGAGCAAAATCGGAGATTCCGAGCTCAATCCACTCTCCGGGGTGAGAACTAAGGATGTGAAGATCCCTTGATATCGCAGTGACCCTGCGTTGCATTCGATGAATCTTCTTCCGAAGTTTTTTCTTTTCCAGCGATAGCTTCCTGTGTTGAATTGCGAGCGCTTTGATAAAGGCCATCGCGATCTCCCGGTCTCTATCCGGAAGGTCCTTGATCAAAGCGCATGGAGCTCGGATCTGAGATCTGAAAAAGCCGCGAAGTGGAGAAGATCGTCTACTTGGAACATCTGGAACATCTTCATCTATCATTCCGATCCTGGAGAAGTCCGGCATAGACTCTGAACATCGAAGGTTAAAATCCATATATGCAGAAGTAAGAAGAATAGTGAGGAGTGAAGGGAAGATGGACGTATAATTTATAGGGACATCGTATCCCTAACAAACTGCGGATTCAATCTTGAAATAAAGAGATTTGCGGCGAGATTTACGCCCTTCAAAGAACCCTGCATTAAAAGACGTATCTCCAAAAATATTGCGGGAAAAAGGAAAGTAGCAAATGTTTCCATAAACAAAATGGGCCGAAGCCCATTACGAATCCAAAAAGTTAAAAAAAAAAAGAAGCAAAGTTTGGGACATTTATGGAAGAGGCTCAGGAACAGGCTCCTTCATCGCCGATTTGGAATTCGAAGTGGAAGCATCGTCCCTGCCCTCCACTCCGAGTTCATTCCGAACACGTTTGCAAGGTTTGTCGTCATCTTCTTCGTCTTCCTCTTCGCTGACAAGTGGGGCAACTTCGGTCGGGGCATTCACCGGTCCCTGGACCTGACCTTTAGCGCGGAGATACATCCGGAGCATTCTCGGGATCTCTGCGATAGAATCGAAGTTCCTCCAATCCCATTGAAAGGGATCACTTTCCAAGGCTCTCACTTTCCTCTCCACTCGAGCAATACGTGCCTCGAGTGTTTGCCTCTTGAGTCCCAGCCGTTGCCTCTCGTCGCACAAACGGCGATGTTTGTCAACGACCTGTCACAAAATAAGTGAATCAAAAGAAAAAAGCATAGGAGTTTGGTTGAGAGAGGCGAATTCTGACCTTGTCCATGAAGTCGTAAGCCTCTTTCTTCTCCCTCGAAGGAAAGTGGAACACGGCATGAGGAAAGAGAACACCGGCCGGCTCGAAGCCATCGCCGGATAAGAACAGTGGGCTGCCAGGATCGATGGGGGTCACATTTTCGTTTTCCATTATTGTGAAAATTACCAAGGGAATTTTGGAGTTTTTTGGAAAAAGTTAGAGGCAAACTTGCCTCTATTTATAATAGGTCTAGGGTTTATCCTGAAACCGTAAATTTAATGATGGTAGTGTGCCCGAGTGGTTAAAACTGTTTTTGGAAATAGAGAAAGGCAGTTATTGCCTTAAAGACGTGCGGCTTTTCCTATTTCCCAAGAAAGGGAAAGAGCAACCGTCGCATTTAAGGCAAGAAGCCCATTAAGCACAAAAGTTTTTAAGGCCCAAGCCCAACGAATTCACCGAGTTGACTAAACCCGAGGTGGGGAACTCGCGTTAAGCCGAGCTCAGTTCTCGCATTCCAAGAGAAGGGTGTAACGCCCGCGATCCTCAATAGGATCGTCGGATGAGACTTGGTCCGAGAAAAGGAGGAGGAACTCGGACAAGTCTAGATAGGAGCTGCCCATCAGCTCGGAGAAGGGGAATAATGCACGATAAGTAGCCAAACCAGCTCCCGTACAGCTCAACTAAGCTCGAAGTACCGCCGGGTAGCTCAGCTAAGCTCGGGTAACTGTTGAGTAGCTCAGCTAGCTCGACCAGCTGCCGGGTAGCTCAGCTAAGCTCGTATAACTGTTGGACGGTTGGACGGTTGGGCGGTTACGGAGGAGCGGTTGGGCGGTTACGGATGACGGTTACAACGGACGGTTATGGAACGAAAGGGTGCCTTCTAGGGAAACGGTTGGGAAGCGGTTTTCCAAACGAAACTCTATAAATACAAGGCATTTGGGACGATTTCGGACACGGAAAAACTTAGAGAAAATTACAGAAACTCTCGGAGAGCATCTTGAGAGAAAACACTTAAGAGAGAGTTACGATCGGTGTGATCGAAGGTGAGATGGTTCTAGACTTTGTGTCCGAACCTAAGGAGATATGATACGTACGATCTAGCCTAGGGATTGTTCCGATGACTTAGAAGAAGTCCGGAATGATTAGGGTGACATTGTAGTTTCGGGGGATCATTCATATCATGCATGAACTTGGTTCGAAGGACGGATCGGTTGAAATGGGGATGCGGCTCGGCGGAGGATCGGTGGATCTGTTAAGATCTACCGTGAATCGGCCGAACTGATGCGCATACTTCCACTCTCCGATTCGTTCTTCGTTCCGGGTGGTTTAAAGGCTTAGAGAGCATTGCATGGATTTGCATATAATAAGTAAAACGGATACTTATGCCTCTTTGACTTTCAGGAAAGGATGGTGATCGTGGGAAGGACTTGGCTTAGGCGTGAGAGACTCAAGGCCGGGAAGATGGGTGGTGATGAATCGGGTAGAATAGGATCGATTATATGACTTGTAATAGCTTATATGCAAACTCATAAGTTGTATCGAATCCTTTTAAATATCTAATAAAGTATCCGATTCTTTGTTTACTCTAATATCGCATAATGACTCTAAGTAACGAATCTCAGAATATCGTAAAACGGATTGTCTTAAGGAAATGGCCCTAAAATTTGACTAAGGATCGGATCACTTAGTGATTTGGTCGGAGAGAACCTCTCCGGACTTAGGCAGTCCGGATCGAGGTCTTTCAAAGGGCCTGATCAGCCTAAAAATCTCAAAAAACATAGCCACAAGGCCAAAGAGTGTTAAAAGCGGACTTTGCAAACCCGCATATAATTTTAACCAAACCCCCTCGGGATCATAACCTTAAAGAAAAAAGGTTTAAAAGCCTCCTCAGGCAAATATATCTTGTTCAAAAGAAAATAACAACAAAAAATGAGTTTCTAAAAATAGGACAGGCCCCAATTTAAAAGTGGACTCAGCCACTACGAGTCGGCAGTCACTTTAGACTCCACTTCGATTGTCGGGTTTTCACCCGCCTCCTTGGCCGGGGCTTGATCAGAGGAAGCTTCTTGTTCATTCACTGCGGTACAATCATCTCCCGGGGTGACCTCCGGCGCAGCAGGAACTTCGGACGGGACGACGCCTTCCGTCCCACTTGAACCTATAAAGGACAGTTCAGGTCAAATAAAAGGCAAGAAGAAGGTAGTAAGCATCAAGAGCTAGCATTTACCTGCCAAGTCTAAACCCGACTCACTTATAGGAGGTGATTCAGTGAAAAATTCTTCGAAGTCCTGAGGGTTGAAGGATGAGGCGGGAAGAGCTGCCAGACGACTTCGCTTTTCGGATAAATTAGACGACAGCTCGGACCTCTCTTTCACTTCGGAGAAATATTTTTCGTGGATTTGACCCAGCAAGATTAGGTTGCTCTCGTGCTCTTTGATGTCCGACTCCAAATCCGACTTAACCTTCTCAGTTTGAATGAAGCGGATGGCCCCTTGAATCAACTCCATCCCTCGTCCCTTAACCTCTTTTCTGGCCTTCGATGCCGACCTTGCCAACTCGGAATCACGCAACTTGGTAATCGCTTTGTACTTCGCGTGAAGTTCAATGAGTTGGTTATTCAGGGTGTCGGCAGCTGATTCGGATTCATGAAGTCTACCCTGAACACCAGAGAGCTCGTTCTGTAGTTGGTAATTCTGGTCGTACTGGTCCTTCAGTTCCCCCTTTATCTTCTCAAGCTCAGATTTGAGGCCGTCTACTTGATCTTCCAGTTGTTGCTTAGAGCCGGAAGATGAGTGAAGGTCGGTCTCAAGAGTAGTAAGCTTGCTCTTCCACGAGTTAATCTCCTGTTGCTGGCCAAGCAACAATCCTTCATAGTGTTCAACCATGTCGTTGAGTTCGCTGTTCGCCTGACATTTCGTATAAACTCGAGATGGTGAATCAGTTGGAAGGGTAACATAAAAAAATTTGTAGTGGAACTAACCCGAGATGAATGATGCGCATGAAGTAAATAGCGTTCGCGAATTGCAGGACGCCACTTGTCAAAGTCTGGCAGGGTCGCACCCGTGCAAGTTTTGAAGCATCGGAAGACGCTACCCTCCTTCTCCATAGCTGCGAAGGCAAAAGAAGAAAAATTAAAAAAAAAAATTTCGGAATTTGAACAGAATGAAAACTTTTAAAGAATGCATAAACCATCACCGGACCTGAAAGCGTTTTAACCTGGGGGACAAGAACGGGTTTTGACTTCGGTGGAGCATCTCGAGACCCAGAACATTCCTTCAAGGGAGACGCACTCCGAGCAGTCTTCTCGCCACTATGTTGGGAAGACATGTCAACAGGAGGAGGAGGACCCATCGGTTCAGTAGGAGGGGACGATCGGGGAGAACAGTCAGTCCGGGCCTCGACTTCTCTCTTTGCGGAGAGGAATCACTGCGAGATGACTTGTCTTTTTTCTTGCGAATCAAATTCTTAAGCGGTTCGCTGCTAAAGTCATCTCGGGGAGGTCGAGGAGAATCATGACGAGGAGACCGGGCTCTCCGAGGAGAACGGTCACCACGGCGCTCACGGCGAGGTGTCGACCTGAAGGCACCTGTAGATCTGGCCCCTTCAGCGGTACCATCGTCGACTAACAATGTCCTACTGTAATCTTTTTTGTCAACGGCGGCCGCAAGCAATGCCTTATTTTCATCGCAAGCCTCTGTGATCGGAATGGAAAGCTTCTTGCGTTGGGCAGTAAGGGCCCGAGCCGACATACCCTGAGTCAAGGGAGGAGGCGGAAGACGTTGGAATTGACCGGGAGGGCTCATCCTGAGTTTTTGATTGGCTTCTATGAATCGATCAAGGGTGAAAGAATTCCAAAGGGTTTCCCCTTCGAGGATGATTTTGAAGAATCTAACGAATTCTCAGTTGGGAGAGTTGGAGCAATGAAGGCTGCAAAAATGAAACAACAAGTTTAATTAGCAAAATAATAGGGTGATTGAAAAAGTGTCTGTGACCTAATTTCTACCAGGCTTCGCAGACCACTTCGATGGAAGTACATCAGAAAGATTTCCGATCGAAGCAGGAGTTTTCTTAATTAGGAACCAAGGATGGTGCCAGTTTTCATCCTTGTTCGGGAGATGCGAGATGATGTTCCTGTTGGCGTTCGGATACGCCGAAAAGTAACCCGCTTTCTTCGATGAACTTCTCACGCTTAGAAGTTCGTTCAGCTCGGGGACTCCGATAATATATCCAGCTTCCGCCGCAACGGTTATGATCCCGAGGATGGTTCGGAGGAGATTGGGGGTTAGCTGGGGTAAAGCGATTTCAAGAGCCGCCAGGTATCGGACTAAGACTTCAGGGAGAGGGAATGTTAGCCCACAACCCTTGAAGTAAACCTCATATACACAGAAATAACCATCACGGTGATCCTCCGGGGACTCCGTAGGATCGGCCAACTTCGATCCCGCCATCACTTCAGGTGGGAGTCGGCAAAGTTCTTTCAATCGTTGAAGGGATTGAATAGTACAAGTAGATCTGTAGTGAGGACCGGCGATATCGTTAGGACGGGTGCAATCATCGAGGCTAGAACGTTTCTCGTCATAAGACGGAGACTCAGGTCTGTCGGAATCGGAAGACATCAAAGGAAATGGAAAATTCAAGTTCCGGAAGAGAAAGTTTGGCGAAAGAGACAAAGAGACTTGGCAGGAGAAAAGCAAAGAAAATTTTTACCAAAAGATAAAAATAAAAAGAAGGTTACCTCACGCAAACTAAGTGGCAATGATGGAACCGCCTCGGGAGTCGTGGGGGAAGTGGAAAGGTTTTCCCCGTTTTAATAGTAAATAATTAAGATACGGTCATGATGGTGACAGATGTCATGCGATCAAATATGGGTAATACCGAAATTAAAGGACTGACGAGATCTTGGCGGGAAAATCAGAAGATCCCATGAACGCAATCTTTGGTCATTAAAACGTTTAAGCCTTCCGAATTGGATTAAGCACTTCGAAAGACTTGGAGGCTAATTGTTGGTGTCGGATCCCGCACCAGTAGACCGGGACCAACCAAAGATTGCCACGTAATCAGGATGAAGGCCCGCAAAGGATAAGGCCCATTAAACCCATGGTTTACAGGATATAATCGAAGTGTGCATCATCACGAAGGGAGCTCGAAGTGGTCCCATTTCGGGATGTGACCCGGGATCAAAGTCAGGACGGTTCAAAGTAATTTGGGCCAAAAGGCCAGGCCCATGAAGATCAGAGTCAATTTAAATTCAAACGTTGAGCATTAAACTCGAAGACCAAAACGGACACATTTAAGAGAGAATAATTGTATTTAATTGGGAGTTAAATGTCGTTTGTTAGTATAAATAATAAGGCCAAAGAACCATGTAAGGGACACGCAATTTTTCTAGCAAATATACCATAATCATTTCCATTGCAATTCATAGCTTTTCCATATCATATTTTTGTCCTCAAGAATAGCCGTTCCCACTAAATAAACAAATATTCGAGTGTGTGAATCCGACGTCCACATCGGCCTTTGGTTTGCTCGCTGGTCAAACATCCGTTTTGTCCATCGGTTCTCACCGTGGACTTTTCCGTTGGTTATCCATCGAGTCACCATTGGTCTTACCGATTTCTGATCGGTTTCACCAAGGCTACGACGTTTGATTCATTAAGGCGGCCGCGATATTTGATCCTTACATGGAGAACCACGTGCCTTACCCATTCTCGGTGCTTTCTCCCTTTCTCGGTGAGATTGCATCTATGGGCGACCCTTGGGTGTGTTCGGTTGCACTTATCCTCGTGCTTCCTCGAACACCTTATACACCTTCTCGATTAACTTCCCATTAACCATATCATTCTATCGGTCTATCTTTGGTTTCGTCAATATTTCCATATTAACAATCTTAGATTTGCCGATCCATTTCCTTTTCGTTTCCTTCCCTCGACGATCTGATTTATGGAACGGACGATCCATCGATCCCATAATCAAGCTATCGATCCGAATCATCAATCGAATCGTCGAACTCTCCGTCCATCCAACTCCTTGATCGAATTGTCGTTCCATCGATCCGATCCATCGATCGATACCACGATCCGATCATTCGGTCGACCCGACCATCTTACCTGATCCGTCCCGTCTCTCCGACGAACGATCCATCCGTTTCGATCCGTCTCTCCGACGATCGGTCCGATCAATCCATCCAAACATTCCATCGAACCGTTGGATCGGGAGGTAGCATGCGCATCAGTTCAGTCGAGGCTCGGAGAATCCATTCCGATACTCGCCGAGCCGCACCCCCTTTCCGACCAACAACTTCGTGGTGTGTTTAGGACCATTTGCGGATTATGTGGATTGTGATTGTGAAGTGTGTGTGATGATTGTGAGGCCCTTGGACGTCCTCCCTTATATAGGGGACGAATGGGTTCCGTCCGAAACAACACCTCCGTTCGTTGCACCCTTTCGAAAGGTTGCGTCTTTTCGATCGTAACCGTTCGGCCTTATCCACCCTTTGGCCAACCGTTCGTCAGTAACCGCCCGACCTTACACATCTTCATCCCCGAGCTACCACAGTCCACCAGCTCGAGTGTCAGCTGACCGGACCACCCAGCTGGGTCAGTACTCGATCAGTTCACCGAGCTCGGTTGAGCTGTCGGTCAGCTCACCAAGCTGAGCTAGCTAGTCATGCAGCTGGTTTAGCTCACCTAGCTGAGCTAGCTAGTTCATCCAGCTTGTCCAGCTTATCTAGCTGGTTTAGCTCGAACGTTCTTTCACGTTCTTTTCGGCTAAGTCTTTCGGTCCGTTTTCTCAGCCTTGACTACGCCATTCCCAATCTTTCCATGATCATTTCTCCACGATCACTAGATTATCCCGATATCGTCTAAGTCATCTACCCTTTTCATGACTTAAACGTTTCATTCCTTCCTTGGGTTTACTTATTCATTGGTCTTTCTCGACCATGATCTAGTTTTCCCTAAAACAAACCGGCCCTCTTTAGGATCGCAGGACGCGGGTGTTACAGGTACCAATTCGCAACTATTTTATAGGATTCGAGCCCCTGTCCTAGGACCCGTCACAATCCGGAGTCATTTGACTCTTTTGTCATAAATGTTTTCTAAGCCGATTTGGCCTTGTTGTTTTTCCAAAGCCGAGGGTATGATGCGGTCATCACACCAGAAACTGAACCAAAGCTCATTCAAATAGGATGCACTATGCAAATCAGGCCCGAGAAGGACATATGTTCATTGTTCGAACCGTATCAGCTCAAAAACGAAGATTCAAGGAGAGAAACCACTTGGAAAATATTTCCAGCTCGTCTACAAAACCCCTCGAAGAAGAATCAGCCAAAAAAGAGTTCACACGAAGGAGTTATGCAATTTACAAATCGGGTCATTCCCAGCTTTCCCGATTTGGACATACACGGAGTAATTGGAGGATTCCGAACCGACCAGAAAGATTTAAGCTACGACGTGAATTTTCCTGCATTCTTGACTCATCAGAGGAGCTCGTCGAGTTGGAATCAAGTCAAAATCGATTTTGGTTTAGGAGATATTAAATTTCTAAACCAGATGATTCTCGGCTTGCCTTATTTGGAAGCTGACGGGTTTAGTCACTTGCAAACCAAACTTTGGCGTCCAGGAGAGTTTCTAATACAACTAGAGGCTCCTACTATCACCTCAAGATTCATTCCCATCCATTGGATCAAGTGGGTTCAATCTTGGCCATTCATACACCAAGACTTTCGATATCAAGACTCAATTGCCTTACATGCACTCCAACAGCTAAATACATTTAAACCAATGAAGACCACGACTTTTGGGAGACTCTCCATAAACCAGAGGCTCTTAGAACGTGGATATGTGAAGAAGATATCAAGATACAAGCACTTTCCAATTCTGGCGCATTCACACCTAGCATTCAAGCCTAACGGCTACATTATATCAAAGACAATCCCTTTGATATTTCTCATTCATTTTTCGTGTATTTTATTTCCTTTTTGAATTATTAGACTGTTAGAAAGGCCTAGAGGTCGAGCCTATAAAGCTCAAGTCACTTGTAACATTTTGATGCACCCTTGATCAATTATAAGTTATTAGAAAGTATTTCTTCTTTACAAAGTCTAAAGTTACTTTGTGTTGTTTGTTCTCTAGTTCTTATTGAGCGATTCTTTAAGTTCTATTGAAGCCTGCAAGATAAGTTATTTGAGAGATTCAAATCACTTGTTTTGTTCATTGATTGAGTGAGTCAATCGCATCTATCCATCGTTCCATCCCTTGATTCACGAGAGAGTGCGTTATAGCCAGCTCGTGAATTCCACCTTCCGCAAGTTAAGCTTGGAATCTCGTGTTCACCGAGTGATCTAAAGTTGGAGTGATTCCAATCTTATATCATCTGGTATCAGAGCTTCAAAAGCTCCTATCCATCAGGTTGTGTTCATCCAACCTTTATCTCTTTTAATTTTCTGTTTTGTTGTTTCAATTTTTTTATAATATCCAAAACCAAAATAAAAATCATTTGCTTCAGTTTTATTTTGAGTTTCTTGTCAATTGTTCTTGCTTTTACATTATCAAATCATAAAAATAAAAAAATAAAAATTAATTGTTTGAGTTTTGCTATTTATTTCGTTTTTATTAAAGAAAAAGCCATAAAAATCATATTTTTGGTTATTTTTAATTATTTTTGAACTTTTCTTGTTATAAAATCAGAAAACAAAAATAAAAATTGCTTTTCCATTTTTTTATATATATAATTTTCGTAATTATTTGAAAAAAAAAGGGGTTTCCATATTCATTTACCATTTATTTGTTATTTCCTTTTTGATTTATCTTCTCTTGATACGCTCTTAACCTTTGTCTCTTTCTTTTGTTTGTGCAAGAGAATATTCAAGGAACGCAGCCATGGAAGAATATTCAGAGGAAGAGGCGAGTCAATACGAGTCCAGTTTCAACGAATTCGAACAAGACGAACCAAGCTACACTTGGTCCGATGAGGAGGCTGGCTACAATGGAACGTGGTCACAAGAATACTGCTCTAATTCAGACTACGGGTATGACTCTGGTGAAGAAGTACCAGAACCGGAGCCACCAGACCACTCCTTGGATGCCACCAGTCACCAAGGTTGGTATGACGAAAAGGACGACCAACAGAGTGAAGCTGAAAAATTCTATGGAGATGATACATGGCGTGGAGATGATGTTTCTCAAATCAGCAATGGAGAGGAAGCACACGGTGAGGAGGTTGATTCTCAACCCAAAACAGAAAGGTTCTATCATGAGGGAGAAGACATGC
Organism: Arabidopsis thaliana x Arabidopsis arenosa; assembly: GCA_019202795.1. Taxonomy (NCBI): domain Eukaryota; kingdom Viridiplantae; phylum Streptophyta; class Magnoliopsida; order Brassicales; family Brassicaceae; genus Arabidopsis; species Arabidopsis thaliana x Arabidopsis arenosa. Next base: position 12,781,439 of record CM032923.1, on the reverse strand, counting down.
CATGGTGCGAGATACCCGAGGATGATTATGACGATGCATCATACGATGGAATCAAACCGTGGTGTGAAGAAACTGATTCTCAAATCAGTTTAGACGAGTCTCAAGCAAATTTTGGTGACAAACCAGAACTTCAAGAAAATTTTGATGTGGAGAACGAAGCCGTAAGTGAGGCTGGAAGAGATGATGATGGTGAACCTCGATACATCAATTTTGCAGGCCATCACCACGGACCAGAAGCATACTTATGTTGGGAGAAAGACATGGAACAGTGGTTTGTTAGAAATCAGATTCTCGATGAAGAGAAAACAGCCATTGCCGAAGAAACTCTCACCGAAGATGCCTTTAGGCATTGGGAACAAGATGCTTACATACGACTTGAGTATGATGAACCAGAAGCTACGTGGGAAGAGATGAAGCAGCTCATGTATGGGGAATACGTGGAAAAGGCTGGAGATGAGCTTCGGAGACAAATTAGGGTCATTACCAATCCAAAGCCAAGGCAAATGATCGTAGCTGCAGCACCACAGCCTACACCTAAAAGTTCTTGCTGTCCTGGTCCAAAGAAAGTGTCACAAGACATGTCAAAGAAGCCCAACAAGTCAAAGGTTGCTTCACCAGCCAAGAGAATTCATCAAGAATACAAATTCGTAGCTCACAAGGCAGCTAATAAGCCATTACTTAAACCACAAGGCAACAGCAACAAAGGTAAGTCTTCTAACCCGGCAAGGTTAAATGAGTTAACATGTTATAGGTGCCATAAAAGAGGACATTTTGCTGTTAATTGTCCCACTAGAAAAATTGAAAAGACTATAGATACAAATTCAGAATCAAATGATAGTCTAGTTCAAAGTAGTTTGGAAAATTTTAGTTCTTGTATAACGCACTTGTTTCTTTTCCAAAGAGTTGAGATTATTTCAGGTCCTAAAGAGATTACACATAAAGACGCTCCACTAGAGAAGAACTTGTTGTTAGACCAAGCTGAGCACAAAGAGGCATCACCACCAAAGGTGAACAAGACCGAAGTTACCAAACGGGTAACGGCTACATGGAAGAGGAGCCATGCACCAAAGCAGAACAGAGGCGTAATCCTATCTTATCTGCTCAAAGGAGAGCCACCTGATGAACCTCACATCACCAAACCTCAAGCATATCAAGGTAAGACCCTAAGCTCACAAAAACGAATGAAAGCTAACTTGCTTTCTCTTGGTGCAGGAGATATAGTTTTGAGGTCAAAACTTTTTCAAGGGAGAGGGTATGATGCGGTCATCACACCAGAAACTGAACCAAAGCTCATTCAAATAGGATGCACTATGCAAATCAGGCCCGAGAAGGACATATGTTCATTGTTCGAACCGTATCAGCTCAAAAACGAAGATTCAAGGAGAGAAGCCACTTGGAAAATATTTCCAGCTCGTCTACAAAACCCCTCGAAGAAGAATCAGCCAAAAAAGAGTTCACACGAAGGAGTTATGCAATTTACAAATCGGGTCATTCCCAGCTTTCCCGATTTGGACATACACGGAGTAATTGGAGGATTCCGAACCGACCAGAAAGATTTAAGCTACGACGTGAATTTTCCTGCATTCTTGACTCATCAGAGGAGCTCGTCGAGTTGGAATCAAGTCAAAATCGATTTTGGTTTAGGAGATATTAAATTTCTAAACCAGATGATTCTCGGCTTGCCTTATTTGGAAGCTGACGGGTTTAGTCACTTGCAAACCAAACTTTGGCGTCCAGGAGAGTTTCTAATACAACTAGAGGCTCCTACTATCACCTCAAGATTCATTCCCATCCATTGGATCAAGTGGGTTCAATCTTGGCCATTCATACACCAAGACTTTCGATATCAAGACTCAATTGCCTTACATGCACTCCAACAGCTAAATACATTTAAACCAATGAAGACCACGACTTTTGGGAGACTCTCCATAAACCAGAGGCTCTTAGAACGTGGATATGTGAAGAAGATATCAAGATACAAGCACTTTCCAATTCTGGCGCATTCACACCTAGCATTCAAGCCTAACGGCTACATTATATCAAAGACAATCCCTTTGATATTTCTCATTCATTTTTCGTGTATTTTATTTCCTTTTTGAATTATTAGACTGTTAGAAAGGCCTAGAGGTCGAGCCTATAAAGCTCAAGTCACTTGTAACATTTTGATGCACCCTTGATCAATTATAAGTTATTAGAAAGTATTTCTTCTTTACAAAGTCTAAAGTTACTTTGTGTTGTTTGTTCTCTAGTTCTTATTGAGCGATTCTTTAAGTTCTATTGAAGCCTGCAAGATAAGTTATTTGAGAGATTCAAATCACTTGTTTTGTTCATTGATTGAGTGAGTCAATCGCATCTATCCATCGTTCCATCCCTTGATTCACGAGAGAGTGCGTTATAGCCTGCTCGTGAATTCCACCTTCCGCAAGTTAAGCTTGGAATCTCGTGTTCACCGAGTGATCTAAAGTTGGAGTGATTCCAATCTTATATCAGGGTACCAATTCGCAACTCTTTTATAGGATTCGAACCCCTGTCCTAGGACCCGTCACAATCCGGAGTCATTCGACTCTTTTGTCATAAATTCTTTCTAAGCCGATTTGGTCTTGTTGTTTTTCCAAAGCCGAGGGTACCAATTCGCAACTCTTTTATAGGATTCGAGCCCTTGTCCTAGGACCCGTCACAATTTGGAGTCATTTGACTCTTTTGTCATAAATGTTTTCTAAGCCGATTTGGTCTTGTTCTTTTTCCAAAGCCAAGGGTTACCAATTCGCAACTCTTTTATAGGATTCGAGCCCCAGTCCTAGGACCCGTCACAATCCGGAGTCATTTGACTCTTTAGTCCTATATTTTTCTAAGCCGATTTGGTCTTGTTGTTTTTCCAAAACCGAGGGTACCAATTCGCAACTCTTTTATAGGAATCGAGCCCCTGTCCTAGGACACGTCACAATCTGGAGTCAATTGACTCTTTTGTCATGAATTCTTTCTAGGCCGATTTGGTCTTGTTGTTTTTCCAAAGCCGAGGGTACCAATTCGCAACTCTTTTATAGGATTCGAGCCCTTGTCCTAGGACCCGTCACAATCCGGAGTCATTTGACTCTTTTGTCATAAATGTTTTCTAAGCCGATTTGGTCTTGTTGTTTTTCCAAATTCGAGAGTACCAATTCGCAACTCTTTTATAGGATTCGAGCCCCTGTCCTAGGACCCGTCACAATCCGGAGTCATTTGACTCTTTTGTCATATATTTTTCTAAGCTGATTTGGTCTTGTTGTTTTTCCAAAGCCGAGGGTACCAATTCGCAATTCTTTTATATGATTCGAGCCCCTGTCCTAGGACCCGTCACAATCCAGAGTCATTTGACTCTTTTGTCATAAATTCTTTCTAAGCCGATTTGGTCTTGTTTTTTTTCCAAAGCCGAGGGTACCAATTTGCAACTCTTTTATAGGATTCGAGCCCTTGTCCTAGGACCCGTCACAATCCGGAGTCATTTTACTCTTTTGTCATAAATGTTTTCTAAGCCGATTAGGTCTTGTTATTTTTCCAAAGCCGAGGGTACCAATTCGCAACTATTTTATAGGATTCGAGCCCCTGTCCTAGGACCCGTCACAATCCGGAGTCATTTGACTCTTTTGTCATATATTTTTCTAAGCCGATTTGGTCATGTTGTTTTTCCAAAGCCGAGGGTACCAATTCGCAACTCTTTTATAGGATTCGAGCCCTTGTCCTAGGACCCGTCACAATCCGGAGTCATTTGACTCTTTTGTCATAAATTCTTTCTAAGCCGATTTGGTCTTGATGTTTTTTCAAAGCCGAGGGTACCAATTCGCAACTCTTTTATAGGATTCGAGCCCCTGTCCTAGGACCCGTCACAATCCGGAGTCAATTGAGTCTTTTGTCATAAATTCTTTCTAAGCCGATTTGGTCTTGCTGTTTTTCCAAAGCCGAGGGTACCAATTCGCAACTCTTTTATAGGATTCGAGCCCCTGTCCTAGGACCCGTCACAATCCGGAGTCATTCGACTCTTTTGTCATAAATTCTTTCTAAGCCGATTTGGTCTTGTTGTTTTTCCAAAGCCGAGGGTACCAATTCGCAACTATTTTATAGGATTCGAGCCCTTGTCCTAGGACCCGTCACAATCCGGAGTCATTTGACTCTTTTGTCATATATTTTCTAAGCCGATTTGGTCATGTTGTTTTTCCAAAGCCGAGGGTACCAATTCGCAACTCTTTTATAGGATTCGAGCCCCTGTCCTAGGACCCGTCACAATCCGGAGTCATTTGACTCTTTTGTCATAAATTCTTTCTAAGCCGATTTGGTCTTGTTGTTTTTTCAAAGCCGAGGGTACAAATTCGCAACTATTTTATAGGATTCGAGCCCCTGTCCTAGGACCCGTCACAATCCAGAGTCAATTGACTATTTTGTCATAAATTCTTTCTAAGCCGATTTGGTCTTGTTACTTTTCCAAAGCCGAGGGTACCAATTCGCAACTCTTTTTTAGGATTCGAGCCCTTGTCCTAGGACCCGTCACAATCCGGAGTCATTTGACTCTTTTGTCATGTATTTTTCTAAGCCGATTTGGTCATGTTGTTTTTCCAAAGCCGAGGGTACCAATTCGCAACTATTTTATAGGATTCGAGCCCTTGTCCTAGGACCCTTCACAATCCGGAGTCATTTGACTCTTTTGTCATATATTTTTCTAAGCCGATTTGGTCATGTTGTTTTCCCAAAGCCGAGGGTACCAATTCGCAACTCTTTTATAGGATTCGAGCCCCTGTCCTAGGACCCGTCACAATCCGGAGTCAATTGACTCTTTTGTCATAAATTCTTTCTAAGCCGATATGGTCTTTTTGTTTTTCCAAAGCCGAGGGTACCAATTCGCAACTCTTTTATATGATTCGAGCCCCTGTCCTAGGACCCGTCACAATCCAGAGTCATTTGACTCTTTTGTCATAAATTCTTTCTAAGCCGATTAGGTCTTGTTTTTTTTCCAAAGCCGAAGGTACCAATTTGCAACTCTTTTATAGGATTCGAGCCCTTGTCCTAGGACCCGTCACAATCCGGAGTCATTTTACTCTTTTGTCATAAATGTTTTCTAAGCCGATTAGGTCTTGTTATTTTTCCAAAGCCGAGGGTACCAATTCGCAACTATTTTATAGGATTCGAGCCCCTGTCCTAGGACCCGTCACAATCCGGAGTCATTCGACTCTTTTGTCATAAATTCGTTATAAGCTGATTTGTTCTTGTTGTTTTTCCAGAGCCGAGGGTACCAATTCGCAACTATTTTATAGGATTCGAGCCCTTGTCCTAGGACCCGTCACAATCCGGAGTCATTTGACTCTTTTGTCATATATTTTTCTAAGCCGATTTGGTAATGTTGTTTTTCCAAAGCCGAGGGTACTAATTCGCAACTATTTTATAGGATTCGAGCCCTTGTCCTAGGACCCGTCACAATCCGGAGTCATTTGACTCTTTTGTCATATATTTTTCTAAGCCGATTTGGTCATGTTGTTTTTCCAAAGCCGAGGGTACCAATTCGCAACTCTTTTACAGGATTCGAGCCCCTGTCCTAGGACCCGTCACAATCCGGAGTCATTTGACTCTTTTGTCATAAATTCTTTCTAAGCCGATTTGGTCTTGATGTTTTTTCAAAGCCGAGGGTACCAATTCGCAACTCTTTTATAGGATTCGAGCCCCTGTCCTAGGACCCGTCACAATCCGGAGTCAATTGAGTCTTTTGTCATAAATTCTTTCTAAGCCGATTTGGTCTTACTGTTTTTCCAAAGCCGAGGGTACCAATTCGCAACTCTTTTATAGGATTCGAGCCCCTGTCCTAGGACCCGTCACAATCCGGAGTCATTCGACTCTTTTGTCATAAATTCTTTCTAAGCCGATTTGGTCTTGTTGTTTTTCCAAAGCCGAGGGTACCAATTCGCAACTATTTTATAGGATTCGAGCCCTTGTCCTAGGACCCGTCACAATCCGGAGTCATTTGACTCTTTTGTCATATATTTTTCTAAGCCGATTTGGTCATGTTGTTTTTCCAAAGCCGAGGGTACCAATTCGCAACTCTTTTATAGGATTCGAGCCCCTGTCCTAGGACCCGTCACAATCCAGAGTCAATTGACTATTTTGTCATAAATTCTTTCTAAGCCGATTTGGTCTTGTTGTTTTTCCAAAGCCGAGGGTACCAATTCGCAACTCTTTTTTAGGATTCGAGCTCTTGTCCTAGGACCCGTCACAATCCGGAGTCATTTTACTCTTTTGTCATGTATTTTTCTAAGCCGATTTGGTCATGTTGTTTTTCCAAAGCCGAGGGTACCAATTCGCAACTATTTTATAGGATTCGAGCCCTTGTCCTAGGACCCGTCACAATCCGGAGTCATTTGACTCTTTTGTCATATATTTTTCTAAGCCGATTTGGTCATGTTGTTTTTCCAAAGCCGAGGGTACCAATTCGCAACTCTTTTATAGGATTCGAGCCCCTGTCCTAGGACCCGTCACAATCCGGAGTCAATTGACTCTTTTGTCATAAATTCTTTCTAAGCCGAAATGGTCTTTTTGTTTTTCCAAAGCCGAGGGTACCAATTCGCAACTCTTTTATAGGATTCGAGCCCCTGTCCTAGGACCCGTCACAATCCGGAGTCATTCGACTCTTTTGTCATTAATTCTTTCTAAGCCGATTTGGTCTTGTTGTTTTTCCAAAGCCAAGGGTACCAATTCGCAACTCTATTATAGGATTCGAGCCCTTGTCCTAGGACCCGTTACAATCCGGAGTCATTTGACTCTTTTGTCATTAATTCTTTCTAAGCCGATATGGTCATGTTGTTTTTCCAAAGCCGAGGGTACCAATTCGCATCTCTTTTATAGGATTCGAGCCCCTGTCCTAGGACCCGTCACAATCCGGAGTCATTTGACTCTTTTGTCATAAATTCTTTCTAAGCCGATTTGGTCTTTTTGTTTTTCCAAAGCCGAGGGTACCAATTCGCAACTATTTTATAGGATTCGAGCCCCTGTCCTAGGACCCGTCACAATCCGGAGTCATTTGACTCTTTTGTCATAAATTCTTTCTAAGCCGATTTGGTCTTGTTGTTTTTTCAAAGCCGAGGGTACCAATTCGCAACTCTTTTATAGGATTCGAGCCCCTGTCCTAGGACCCGTCACAATCCGGAGTCATTTGACTCTTTTGTCATAAATTCTTCTAAGCCGATTTGGTCTTGCTGTTTTTCCAAAGCCGAGGGTACCAATTCGCAACTCTTTTATAGGATTCGAGCCCCTGTCCTAGGACCCGTTACAATCCGGAGTCAATTGACTCTTTTGTCATAAATTCTTCTAAGCCGATTTGGTCTTGCTGTTTTTTCCAAAGCCGAGGGTACCAATTCACAACTCTTTTATAGGATTCGAGCCCCTGTCCTAGGACCCGTCACAATCCGGAGTCATTTGACTCTTTTGTCATAAATTCTTCTAAGCCGATTTGGTCTTGCTGTTTTTCCAAAGCCGAGGGTACCAACTCGCAACTATTTTATAGGATTCGAGCCCTTGTCCTAGGACCCGTCACAATCCAGAGTCATTTGACTCTTTTGTCATATATTTTTCTAAGCCGAGTTGCTCATGTTGTTTTTTCAAAGCCGAGGGTACCAATTCGCAACTCTTTTATAGGATTCGAGCCCCTGTCCTAGGACCCGTCACAATCCGGAGTCAATTGACTCTTTTGTCATAAATTCTTTCTAAGCCGATATTGTCTTTTTGTTTTCCAAAGCCGAGGGTACCAATTCGCAACTCTTTTATAGGATTCGAGCCCCTGTCCTAGGACCCGTCACAATCCGGAGTCATTCGACTCTTTTGTCATTAATTCTTTCTAAGCCGATTTGGTCTTGTTGTTTTTCCAAAGCCAAGGGTACCAATTCGCAACTCTTTTATAGGATTCGAGCCCTTGTCCTAGGACCCGTTACAATCCAGAGTCATTCGACTCTTTTGTCATTAATTCTTTCTAAGCCGATTTGGTCTTGTTGTTTTTCCAAAGCCGAGGGTACCAATTTGCAACTCTTTTATAGGATTCGAGCCCTTGTCCTAGGACCCGTCACAATCCGGAGTCATTTTACTCTTTTGTCATAAATGTTTTCTAAGCCGATTAGGTCTTGTTATTTTTCCAAAGCCGAGGGTACCAATTCGCAACTATTTTATAGGATTCGAGCCCCTGTCCTAGGACCCGTCACAATCCGGAGTCATTCGACTCTTTTGTCATAAATTCGTTCTAAGCTGATTTGTTCTTGTTGTTTTTCCAAAGCCGAGGGTACCAATTCGCAACTATTTTATAGGATTCGAGCCCTTGTCCTAGGACCCGTCACAATCCGGAGTCATTTGACTCTTTTGTCATATATTTTTCTAAGCCGATTTGGTCATGTTGTTTTTCCAAAGCCGAGGGTACTAATTCGCAACTATTTTATAGGATTCGAGCCCTTGTCCTAGGACCCGTCACAATCCGGAGTCATTTGACTCTTTTGTCATATATTTTTCTAAGCCGATTTGGTCATGTTGTTTTTCCAAAGCCGAGGGTACCAATTCGCAACTCTTTTACAGGATTCGAGCCCCTGTCCTAGGACCCGTCACAATCCGGAGTCATTTGACTCTTTTGTCATAAATGTTATAGAACTTGTTGTTCTTATTGATTAATGAAGAGGTTTCGATACATATTTATACATGATGAGAGGAGACAAATCCTCATTGGGTTAGTAAACCCTAAAGCCCGAAAGCCCACTAAACATAAAATAGACCGTCATAAGGAGAATCCTCTAGAACATACAACGGGCCTTCTAGGGCATGGACACGGGCCTTGTAGAGTATGGGTTAGGCCCACGGTTATGGAGTCCATCCGACCATGCGGTCTATAACACTCCCCCTTGGATGACATAACCGTGTAGATGCCAAAGGATCTCAGTAATACGCTTGGGGATGCTGCCTCATTAAAACCTTACCAGGAAAACCCATTGGGACAAAACCATGGTGAAGGAAAAAGAGTACAGCACGTATTACTCCCCCTGATTTGGTCATCCCTGTAAGTCCTTAAGTCTCCGCATTCCGATTTGATGCGTGAGCTTCCTCAATGTCGATGTTGGTAATGCCTTGGTGAAGAGGTCGGCTGAATTGTCACAGGATTGAACTTGCACCACTCGAACTTCTCCATCCCTTTGCAAATCATGCGTGAAGAAGAACTTTGGTAGAATGTGCTTCGTCCGATCTCCCTTGATGTAGCCGTCCTTGAGCTGAGCGATGCAGGCCGCATTGTCCTCGTACATGACCGTTGGTCCCTTCTCTTCGTCCATGCCACAATTAGATCGAATGTGTTGAGTCATCGACCTCAACCACACACACTCACGGCTGGCCTCATGTATCGCCAAGATCTCCGCGTGATTGGATGAAGTGGCTGAGATGGTTTGCTTCATTGAACGCCATGAAATCGCGGTTCCATCGTGCGTAAACACATAACCTGTTTGTGACTTACCATTATGCGGATCCGATAAGTAACCTGCATCAGCAAAACCAACTAAACCTTCTTTGTTATGGTTAGTATAAAATAGACCCAAATCAACAGTCCCTTGTAAATAACGTAGGAGTTGTTTGATTCCGTTCCAGTGCCTTTGGGTCGGACATGAGCTAAATCTTGATAGGAGGTTCACGGCAAAACATATATCTGGTCTAGTGTGGCTAGCCAAATACATTAACGCTCCTATGGCACTGAGGTATGGCACTTCAGGACCGAGAACTTCTTCCTCGTCCTTCTTTGGACCGAATGGATCACTGTCCAATCCGAGGCTTCTCACCACCATTGGGCTGCTCAATGGGTGGGCCTTGTCCATATTGAATCTCTTGAGTACTTTTTCAGTATATGCCTTTTGATGCACAAGGATTCCATCATTCACGTACTCAAGTTGCAATCCCAAACAGAATTTTGTCTTGCCTAGGTCTTTCATCTCGAATTCTTTCTTTAGATATTCGACTGTTTGGGCGATTTCCCCAGAGGTTCCAAGGATGTTCAAATCATCCACATATACTGCTATAATCACAAAACCTTTGTTTGCGAATTTCTTTATGAAGATACATGGACTGATGGGATCATTCTTATAACCTTCTCTGACTAAGTAATCGCTTAATCTATTGTACCACATGCGCCCACTTTGTTTCAGTCCATAAAGCGATTTGTTCAGCCTTATGCAGTATTGGTCCCGAGACCCTTTCTTATCTTTATCTTTGAGCTCAATACCCTCTGGTAATCTCATATATATCTCATTATCCAGTGGACCATATAGATAAGCGGTGACAACATCCATTAACCGCAAATCAAGTTTTTCTCTTATTGCCAGACTTATTAAGAATCTAAAAGTCGTTGCATCCACCACAGGGGAGTATGTTTCTTCATAATCTATCCCCGGTCTTTGCGAGAATCCTTGTGCTACAAGCCGTGCCTTGTGTCTCACGATTTCATTATTCTCATTTCTCTTCCTTACAAAGACCCATTTGTGTCCTACTGGTTTTATCTCAGATGGTGTCCTTAATATCGGACCAAACACATCTCTTTTCTTTAATGAACTTAATTCCACGTTTATGGCTTCTTTCCATTTTAGCCAATCTGATCTTTGGGTGCACTCTAATATAGACGTGGGTTCATGATCCTCATTTATTTCGATTGCTACCTTATATGCAAATATTTCATCGATGTCGACATCTTTGCGGTTCCATTTTATTCCAGACATGATATAATTTATTGATTTCTCATTTTCATCTATCCCTTCAGGACCATGAGGATTGGCGTCCCAAATCTCTCTATTCGGTTCCTTAGGGTCTGCCGCGGCCATGTCTATGGTTTCCTTAACCTCGTTTCCTACTGCACCTTTCTTTGATTTTCGAGGATTTTTATCTTTGGAACCTATTGGTCTACCACGTTTCTTTCGTGCGTTAGACTCTGTAGCAATTTCATTGATTCCCTTTTGGATATCAATACGTACTGGTGCATTACAAGCTGGTATGTACGATTTTGTAACTTTCTTTGGGTCAACAAAGGAATCTGGCAATTCATTAGCTAGCTTTTGCAAATTTATTATTTTCTGGACCTCTGATTCACATGCCAGAGTCCGAGGATCTTGCCAATTCAAGGATGTTTGATTCCATGATATTTCTTTTATATCTTTACCCAGCTTGTTCGTCTCTCCACCTAAAGTAGGAAATTCGGATTCATTAAATTGACAATCCGCGTATCTAGCCTTAAATAGATCACCCGTAGTTGGCTCTAGATACTTAATAATGGTGGGAGAATCAAATCCAACATATATTCCCATCCTCCTTTGAGGTCCCATCTTTGTTCTATGTGGTGGAGCAATCGGTACATATACGGCACACCCGAAAGTCTTTAGATGGGATATGTCTGGCTCATGACCCATGAGTAATTGGGATGGTGAATATCTATGTTCACTAGATGGCCTTATGCGTATAAGTTCTGATGCATGTAAAACAGCGTGTCCCCAAGCGGCTACTGGAAGCTTCGACCTCATGAGTAATGGTCTAGCTATCAATTGAATTCGTTTAATGAAGGATTCCGCTAATCCGTTCTGTGTATGTACATGCGCTACGGGATGTTCCACACTTACCCCCATGGACATACAGTAGTCATTAAACGCTTGGGACGTGAATTCACCGGCATTGTCTAGACGTATAGTCTTAAGCGGAAAATCTGGAAAATGGGCTCGCAGTCTTATTATCTGGGCCAATAACCTAGCAAAGGCTTGGTTTCTAGTAGATAGGAGACAAACATGCGACCATCTAGTCGATGCGTCAATGAGAACCATAAAGTATCTAAACGTCCCACATGGTGGGTGTATTGGTCCACATATATCTCCTTGTATCCTTTCCAGAAAATTTAAGGTCTCTTTATTTACCTTAGCCGGTGATGGCCTTATAATAAGTTTCCCTTGTGAACATGCTTCACACGTGAGATTCTTAGGGATAACTCTTTTCTCTTTTAGGGTGTGCCCTTTTGAATTAGTCATTAATTTACGCATCATACAGTGACCCGGATGGCCAAGCCGGTCATGCCATAAAGTGAATTTCTCGATGAACTCTTTGTTCATTGCCATATTAGCTTCGATCATATCGATTTTAGCATAGTAGAGACCAGTGGATAATGCGGGTATAGTCTCTAGGACTTTCTTATGTCCTTTGGTGATCTCAATTATATTTAGGAATTCTTTGTTCCCTTCACCCTTTGTTTCAATATGGAAACCATTCATTCTTATATCTTTGAAACTTAGTAAGCTCCTCTTTGAGCCGGGTGAGTATAGGGCATCGCTTATTTCAAGATGCGTGCCCTTTGATAAAAGGATATGGGCTTGACCGTGGCCCTCAATAAGACTAGCTATACCCGCTATGGTGCTAATATTGGCATTTTTCAATGTTAGATTTATGAAGTATCTTTTGTCTTTTAAAATTGTGTGGCTCGATCCACTATCCACCACAAGTATGTTCTTGTCATCGGCCATTTCTAATATTGACAAGAAATATGTCTTAGATAATAAAGCAAACGATTATATTAAAAGCAAATTAAACTTTAAAATTAAATCCAAGACATAATAGAATTCAATGACATAGAGCATGAAAACATAAAGCAAATGAAAGCATAAAATAAATTAAAACATAAGATGTCGAATTTAATTTTCCTCTCTTAAGAGATCCGAAGTCTCATACTCCAATTGGTCATCTTTCTCATGGTCGAAATCTCCATCGCCATCGAGATGAGCCAAATTGGCTTCGGGATTCTTCTTTATCATTTCTTGATAAGCATCGATTAGATGTTTGGATGTCCTGCACGTCTTAGCCCAATGATTGTCCATTCCGCATCTATGGCAAACGGACTTAGCCTTGTGTTGCGGTTTGAAGATTCCGCGGCCACGACCCCGACCATTGTTCCCACGGCCTCTACCACCATGGTGGTTTCCTCGGCCGTAGGAGTTATGGTTGCTGCGACCACCACCACGCCCTCTACCACGGCCATGACCGTGATACCCTCTATGGACGTAGTTGGTTTCTTTGGTCTCTCGGGGCTCTTTGGC